>JAJHUR010126060.1:0-12291 GCA_027495735.1 Lutjanus campechanus | reverse complement strand
GCCGCTCAACTCAAGCATTCATCAGTTGACGATACATTCAAGTGGGTAACCTTGTTGTAATGGAGATGCAAACCGTGCCAAGCCTAGCTGGAGGGGGGGGCAGGTAGAGTCGATGGTCTGGATCATGATGTGATTGTGAATGCTTTGTAGATCAAGGATGAGGCGGCACAATCTGATAAGTAGGGGGTGGGAATACCAATGAGTTTGCTAGTCATTTTTAAGAGTTTATTCTTATTAATGTCTAAATGATTTATTGATACATTCAGCTTTTTTTTCTGACAAGCTTTTATTTATTTCTGTCAGTTTATGGGGCTCCGTATTTGCCTGCATTTGTTTATATTTATCAGTCTCCATTAACTCACAAAGCTTAATTAAAAAAACAAAATTTGTTAAATAATTATGTCTGCTTTGAAATTTCCAGTCTCACATCACTGAGTTGTACTATTTACAATGACAAACAGCAACGGGGCACTGTAAATTCAAAAGCTTATTTCACAGCTAAAACAACACCAAAGATAAATATGAATATAAATATGGCTCATATAAACAGCATCACACTTGTATATACAGTATGTCTTCCTCTTTGCTATGATGAGGGACTGGGCTGAAGGGTGAGTTTTCAAACTTGAAAAAATGCAAAAGTCTAATGCAAATAAACATGAAAATAAGCCTTTAAACAGGGCCTGAGATTATATAATCTTGTTTACAGTCTACAGGGCAAGAATTCTGCTCTCATACACTCCTAGAATTGATGAGACTGCAGACATTATTGCTGCCTCTGACTGGACGATCCCACCCGTCTTGTTTACTTAAAATCAACTGTCCTACTTTCAGGAATCCTTATTTTTCAATTCTGAGATGGTTTTCCTCAATTCAAAAGTTAATAGAACACAATATACCAATGGAGATGTTTATATGCTTCTATATTCAGAATATGTCCAGTTTTACTCCTTATTTTCAGATAACAACCTGCTTTACTTTCTTTCTCACTTACTTTAAGTGATTGTGTGTCTGTAAACTACCTAAAATTAGAAACAAGAAATGGTGAAGGCTGCAGTGACAAGCTGAAGTGCCGCTGAGGACTCATTTCACAGCAACCCAAACTGTGCTTGCCTTTGAAAAGGTGTCATTTTCAGTATTGGTAGGAAAACAAGTTTGGTAGCACTGGAGAACTTGGATTTCGTACTTTTACATCAGACATTCACTCTGAAAGCTGCTTCTAATGACAAGATTTTTCTCTGTGTAAAAACCTAAAGTGACAGCACTCAAAATCCTATCAATCTGATTTTTTTTTTTCACTCCTTAACTACCCCAGAATAATCTTGAGAACATGAAAAGAAATGAATTTCTTTCTTTTACATCAGACAGAGAGCTGCTCTGAAAATAACAACATATCTCTCCATGGAAAACTTCAAAAGCCACCACTCAGACTGGATTGTTATGTCACAAACTTCCCCAAATCAGAGCTTCTTTGAGAGGCCATATGAAGTACAATACAATATTAGTAATATTATTAACATATGTTTATCGTTTTTGACAGAAAGTTGCTATTGACACAGCTTTAAAAAGCGATCTTCATAATGAATAGGATGTTTTTCTTGTTAACGTCATGGGAGTGGTGACACAATAGTTGCCACAACTTGCCATAATGCTCTTGTTCCAGACATATTAATCCATCGGATCTTCTCCAATATTCCAAAACCCATCCATTACAGATTTGAAAAAAGACTCTCACCTTCTTTGCAGCATTGATACACTGCATGTATTCTTTGGCCAGGTCTGAACACCTTAAGGTCTGGTCCCTGTTTTCCCTGTAACAGGATAAAATCTGAGCCTGCAGGCCAGCACACACCGGGTCTATATTGCGAGACCTGCAAAAGACAGACACACAGACATAGAAAGATGGAATTAAGAATAAAGTGAAAAAAACATTAGTAATGGTCCTCTCTTTCTCACTGACAGTGTAAATTTGGGCTCGCAGAAAAATAAAGCAGACTGAAAAAACTAGAATGGCTGAAAAACACCAGTGAAATCAAACAACTGATGAGCATCAACATGTGAAGCTTGAATATTGTACCAGATGGATCAAATCCACTGATTCCGAATCCACTGTAGATATCACTTTGGCTCGGGTTTGTTGAGGATTTTTATTGGTCGTAACACATTAATACACTAGAGTGCACTCGTAGAGATAAGATCTCAGCCAGGCGACAGATGGCGAAGCACCTACTGCAATGCCAGCACAGCTGCCAGATGCAACCAGTGGAGATTTGCAAAGTTTCTAATAACCTGTTTTTGTTTAGTTTCATCTCAGCTTTCTTTTAGATGCACATAAAAGTGTGGCCTAAAGGTTTTGCAACTGAACATCCTGGGCTTCCCTAACTAATAGGGGAACAAAAATGGAATGATAAGTTTGAACTTCTCAATTTAAAGGACCAGTGTATAAGAGTTAGTGGCATCTAGCAGTGAGCTCGCAGATTACAAGCATATCATCTCATTCTCAGCGTTCAAGCGTGTGGGAGAAGCTACGGTGGTCGCGAAATTTGCGCAAGACGTGAAAGACCATATCTAGACCCAGTGATTGGTTTGTTCATTCCAGGCTACAGTAGAAAAAATAATGGTGCAACATGGTGACCTTCATGGAAGAGAAACTGTTCCCTCTGTGGATATAAACAGCTCATTCTAAGGTGATTATACGCACATTATATTGCATTTCTGCCATATTCTACCAATAAATTTGAGTAAAATATTGTATATTAAATATTGTTCTTTATTCAGAACTTTACAAGCAGCAATGTGGCTTTACATCAATATAACAGACAGACAAATCTACGTTTTTGGAGATACTCGCAAAAACTAAAATTCAAAATAATTTCAAAGGTTGGACCCTGCATGTCCCAGGCTATTCAGAGGGTTAATGTTTCGTCATAGAGTTGATTAGATTGCACCCAGCAAATAAATTTAATTCTAGCAAGCAAGTCACCACTTATCAAGTTTCAAAAAATGGTCTCGCTTTATTGAAATGTGTTGCAGCCATCACATTCAGAATGAGTGCATATTTGAATAGAAGTCAAAAAGTTTTTATTTACGTTTTACACGTCACAATTTTTTTGGGAATTGGGGTTGTACATATATGGTTTCTACCACTCAATCCTAAAAAAGAAGAGAAATATAAGTTTCTTTTCTCTTGTTAAAAAAAAAAACAGTAATAGCAAATTTAACAACAGCCACCAAAATGGTTTGTAGTAAAAGCTTTGTACTTTGCTGGTACAGTTCACTTCATGCATGTCTTTGCAACAACAGAACAAAAGAAGAAAAAAAAACTATTAAAATGAAAAAAAAAAGGAAGAAAAATATTCACAAGAAAGAACAAGTCTGATGAAATGAGGCAAGACAAAGATGAAAAACAATTAACAACCTCACCCACTGCAACCTGTTTAACAACCAATGGTGGGTATAGAACGTGCTTCATTGCAAATCATGCAATTAGTGCTAAATCACATTTAATTGAGTGGGTAGGATCATTCTGATCAAATACAGCAGAAAAGTGTGCTTTGAGAGATTGAATCAGCCGTGCTTAATTTGATATGTAGGTTGTATTATAATTGGTCTTTGCCTGTCTATCTGTGTGATTGTTAACTATGACAGGCTCGCTGCCTTGGTGCCTCGCTGTAATGGATTCTGACTGATTGAAGCAGAGACAAGCGAGTTATGTTCGCCCACGCAGGTATAGAAAGGCACATGCACAAATGCACGCAACCCACACACACTTGGTGGTACACCGTAAACACAAAGGCACACCGAACGTGTGTGCACACACACCCCGACACGTCGATCTCCCCGACAGTGCGCCCCCTGCACACACACGCTCTCTGTGAGGAGCATTTAACACCGGATTTAATTGAAAGCCAAATTAAAGGCTCTTTTTGGCTTTGATTCACGGAGGAGAGCTGACCCCAGCGTTTCAATTACAGCGTATCCACATCCACACAGGCACACAGACACTTTATCAACAGTATCATGGCTGCGATGACTGAGTTTATCTGAGCACGGGTGATGGAGGTTAAAGAGGAAAATGAACAGAGACGGAGAGAAAAACATATAAAGGAAGGAAGTGAGATAAAAAGATGAAAGGGGAAGGAATGAAGCATCCATTGGTGTTCTCTCACAAGACCATTTTAAAAAGATGACAGCCTATCAGATTCCTCTGTTCTCCCCACACCACCTCCAATGTTTTATCTCGCCTGTTTAATCTGTCTTCTTCCACTTTTTGTCTCTGTCTTCTCTCCAACTCGCTCTCCTTTCTTACTTCTGCCTCCACACCCCCTCCTCCTCTCTCATCACATTAACAACGTAGAGAGGACGACGCCGAGGCACGCCATCTTTATCTCTCTCTCCGTTTGAGGCCGCCGAAGATAAGGAACTCTCCTTTAATTTGAAATAAATGGCCTTCATCAGGGAAGCCAAAGCCTCCTGATAGCGCTGCGTGGTTTATTAAAGGCGCTTGAAGCAGAAAATTGGTTCAGCCGCGGCAAAAGCTAAAGCTCTGTCCACATGCTACACCAAATTGAAGGTGAGGTCTTAAATCAACAATATTAACTGAGCCGCTTACAAAAATAAATAAATAAAAATAAAGCGGGAGAGGGGGAGGCACTGGTTTTTAAGCTGGAACGAGGTAAAGCAGCGTCCCTGACAGCCCGTCGAGCCATGTATGGGGTTGTTGTTGTTAATGTGTGTGTGTGTGTGTGTGTGTGTGTGTGTGTGTGTGTGCTGCGAAGGCATTTTAATGTGTGTGGGAGCAGTCATTTTTGGGGGAGCTCTCTACGCATCTGTGAGCGGTAAATATGACAAAACATAAACAGTTAGATTAGTTGCTTAATTAATGGTGCTGCCCATTATTTTTAATCTCCGGCAGTGAAGGCGGAGGCGGACGGAACACAGAGGCCTCAGACTTCTGGACCACGCAGACCAGCTTACCGAGACAAAGAGAGAGGGAGAGAAATGAAAGGGGAGAAATTGGAAAACGGAAAAGACAAAAAACACACGAGAAACTACAAAAGCCTCTGGCAAAGCTACGAGACTGATAAGGAAGATGCTTTTATCGCCTCTAAACCATGCTTCTCCCGGAGTTAGAGTGATGTTTTTTTGTGTTTTCCTTAATGGCCTTGGCTGCACATATGAAGCATTGTTTGTCCTACATGGCATTTTATTTCTATCCTGTCAACTACAAAGTATTGGTATCTCGAATGTGTTTCAGGCGACTAATTAGAAAATCTTGTTAACATCTCACAAGAAGCAGCGCCCAAGGAGGAAAAATGAGGAGAATCCAATATCGTGACTGACTTGAGGGCTGCACACAATTTCAGTGGAAGTCTGCAGCATCTTGCCTGCGTGCCGACACAATGGGCATACGGTTGTATTACAGGTTTTGATATGTTGTGAATATAGTGTGTCCTTTACTTTTTAAAAAAAATGATTCTTGGCTCAGGCCTTATATTCCAATATCAACTTGAAACAACTGCATGTTTCAATGTCAAGACAAAACATTAGAGGTGATAAAAAATTTGTGTTGCACAAACTCTAATCGCAATTCAGACGGCTCCCCAAGTGGCAGCCAAATAGCTGACTACCTGCTTCATTCTGGCAGCCACTTTCCCTTAAAGTGGTTAAAGTCGCATTCTGGGGCGAGAGGGAGTAATCAGAGCAAAGAAACAAGGTTATTGACTCAACTTTTAACTTTTGTCGTTTCTTGTTTTTGTCATGTATGTGAAACAGAGCTCGTCCTGTGATGCAAGACAATGTTAAATGATTAAGTACAATCCTAGTCAATTTGATGAGCAGCTGATCCTTAATCTAAACCAGTTTAACTACTGTACCAGCCTTGACTAGTGAGCCATGCAGTCTGCCAAAAACACAGCTTTATTCTCTCAACGTACAGCCTATGATTGTAAGTAACAATATTTTAGCAGATATCCAGAAAATGGACTTCCTCTTCTATGTGCAAGTCATTGTTCAGAGTCTGATTAGCAACTTGAGATGCAAGAATAGATTTGGAAGCTTATCTATATAAACAGATATCTGTATATGAATACAGATATTTTTTTAAAGGCTAATACAAAAGCCAAATTGGCATTAGACAATACCCAATGGTTTCCAAAGATTGCATTTCAACCCATCTGTTTTACTTCTTTGGCTCTCCACATGAAGGGTTTACCTACATGCAACCAAAGCTTGTTCAAATGTGATTGGTCAATTCTACTTTGACTATAAACAGAAAACAGAATGCTTCAGATACCAAAATCAAGTCCCTTGCCCACAGATTATGCATTCATATGCAGATATCTGAGATTAAGTCAGCAGTTTAAGTGAAATTTTGAACTGATTGAACTTTTTTTCTGCCAAGATGAATCCCAGGCGGTTCTATTTAGCACAGTTCAAAGTTCTTGAATCATTCAGTAGTGAAGTTTAAGCTGAACTTCAAATTTGCTATTCCAACTATATAAAATAAGACTGAATAAAATATTCCGTCTCTCATTACCTGGGTAAAAAAAACCCCCCACAAAACATCAAATGAACATCAAAACATTAAGTTAATGGGTGTCAAAATCACAAGAGCGATGTAAAAGAGAGTGGCTAGTAAGAGCCATCAGTTTATCTTGAATGTTGTCTGCCTGCTGCATGGCCACTGGCTTTCTCCAAAAAGTCCTGCAAGAAATGTCTTCATATCCAGGCACAACATGTCTCTCAGACCAGGCATCACGCTCTCGTCACCAACCAGTACAGCAAAGCATTTTGTCTATCTTTGTCTACCTTCTATTCGTGGAGTCTATCGCTGCTTTTAGCTCTGAACAACTTGAGCCTGCACTGTCAGGATTAACATCATGTTTGAAATTTTGTTTTACACCGTCCTCTATTTCTCCCAGTACAACTCTTGTGGATTCCTTGTCTAAGCCCTCCTGTCAAGGAGGCTTCTGTTTTTGTTGCTGCTACACTTCTCTCTGCAATTTTTTAGTTAGCTAGGTATACAGGCCTTTTCTAGAGGGGAAAATATAGCATATATGAAGTTAGCCACAGGTTACTTAGGTGATGATAGATACTCAACTTGTGTTCATATTTGGCTGTCCACGTGAAAAACTGTGGACACAATTAACAATTAAAAACCACATTTGATGATTCAAGATTAAAGGAGACAGCTCACTTGATAAACATTTCCTGAAACATAAAAAAAGAAAGTTTCTGTGGCCCAAATGTAATTATGTAAAAAGAATACAGAAAAGGCAATTTAACACAACTTAACACAATCTTCTTAAATGTGTCCACTTTTGCCACAAATTTTGATGTGGTGTTTCCTGAAGGCATTGTTTCTGATGACAAACGAGCCAGATGTCTTGGCAAGTTGAGAGAACTTACGGCACAGAGCACAGTACATTATGTATTATGTATATATATTAGTAAACCTGTACTATGTAGTCCTGGTACATCAGTAGACAAGTACTGTTTACTGTTTCTGTAGTGTTGAACTTAAAACTGCAAAGGAATCAGTGTTTTTGTGGATAAGTATGGGAATGAAACTTGTTGGCCATGTTGGACCACCTACATAGAAAATTTAGTGGCCACAGAGAAACTTTTTGTGGCCATGGGCCATCAGGCCATGGTTAATGTTGATAAAGGACTTCTGTTATTTTTTACATTCCAATTAGCAAAAAGATAAATTGCTATCAGACAATAGCCAATGGGTTCTAAGATTCCATTATGGTATATATATTTCTGATAAAGGAAAAATGTGTGACAAAACAGCAATATAATAAGTACTGCCGTGCTGCAGAGATGCCATGATCTACAAATATTGTTCTCCAGATGTCCGAAAATATGTTTGTTTGGTACACACCCCGACTAATGTCACATCATCATGACTTTGATTTCACAGAGAAACTTTTTATGGCCATGGGCCATCAGGGTATGGTTATGTCGACGCTTTTATCCAAAGTGACGTACATCTGAGAGTTGATACAACACAAGCAAGGATCTAGTATGAACCATAAAGAAAGGTTCAAGTCTGATGGGACTTTGGTGCCTTCAGGCAGTGCAAAAGACAATGCACAGAGTACATAGGAGGCACTGGATTCTGTTTTTTGCAGTCAATCAAGTGCAGAGGTGCTCATGAAAGAGCTGGGTCTTAAACCTTCTCTTAAAGATCGAACAGAGGGACTCTGCGGATCGAACAGTGTAAAGTAACTCTTTCCACCACTAGCTAGCAACCTAGAGCCCTGTTGTGGTGGTTGAATCAGAAGCCTTTCCTTGGCAGACCGTATGAGCCGGAGGGAGTGTAGACCTGAATAAGGGGAAGTTCACATAGGCGGGAGCTGTTTTAGGTGCTGTTTTGTAGGCGAGTGTCAGGGTTTTGAATTTAATGCAGGCAGCAACTGGAAGCCAGTGGAGCGATTTGAACAGCGTTGTGACACGTGCTGACGGGCCGCCATGTTCTGGACCATCTGCAGTGGTTTGAATGTACATGGTGGGAGGCCTGCCAGTAAGGAGATGCAGCAAGTAAAACTTCCAAAAACTTGGCCACAGGGGACCACCTACATATAATATTCAGTGGTCACTAAGTAGGAGGAAAAAGCTAGCCGGTTGCTCTAATTAAGCTGTATGCTCTAATTAATGTTGTATCTTAGCTAATCTAATTACCTGACCATTATCATCTGGCTGTAGCTTAATATTTAGTGTACAGACATGACAGTGGTACCAATCTTCTAATCTAACTCTGCAAAAAAAGTGAATAAATGTATTTAAGTCTTTCTATTAGCTTAAATCCAGCTTATAGAAGTGTATGTTTTTTGCATTGTTTTGCACCATTCCAATGATTTGCTTAAAACTTGATAGGCCCTTTGATGTTTAATCCCTGGTGTAAAGAGAAAGAAGAACGATTCTCACTCTCCCAAAAGAAACCCTGACGCTCCGTAGGGAGCACTAGAGAGTGTGAGGTAAACAGGTCCATCCTTATCTACTGAGGCAGGAAATGGCATTTGACATGTCAGAGGGTCAGAATTCCTTAACAGACCGCTTTACCATTACTGGCTTGATTAATACTGGTGCAGTGGTGAAGTAAAGAGAAAAAGAGAGATGATAACAAGGGAGAAAGAGGGCAGGAGAGGTGAAGAGGAAAACAGCTAGAGAGACAGAGTTGCCTCTTATCTCTTGCTTGTAGCTTGTATGCACCTGCACCCTGACAGCTTTTCAATTGACTGAGGGCACACATCCTCTTCTCCCCTATCTTGTATCTCCACACTCCTTCACTCGTCCTCTCCCATCTCTCCATCCCCGTCACAGCCGAAACCAGGAAGAGAGGGTCCTCTACGTACCACCACTCAGACTTCACTTTGTCTCTCATAAAACACTGAAGTGGAGGGAGAGAACTTCATTTCTCTCAGTGCCTTGCACATTTGCCACTCCTTTGTCAACGCTCTATTGGTGAATATATTTTGTTTTAGATTTCCACAGTGGCTCCGATGAATATGCATCGCTTCTGCAAGTGGTAGAAACATTTCCACAACCTTAAAATAGTTCCTGTTTAGAGTTCGTTTATGTTGTTTTGCTGCACAGAAATGTTGTAAAGGGGTAAACAGCCTGCTTTCCATCACTTTCTGACACCCTGAGGATAAAAATACTGTAAAGAATGATGTTCCCTGAAATTGCCATGTATGAAATATTCATATACTGCAAATCAGATCTTAAATACATTCACTCCATCTCATTTAAAATTAACGTCCCAATCTATCTTCTAGTTTTCAAAATTATATATATTAAACAGAAATGTTTATTTTTCTTCATTCCATGCATGCTCTTCATCCTCAAACTGTTCTTTTAATCAACCAGCCACTTGTCTATGAGGCTGTAAAACTGCTGCCATCCATCACTTCATAAAGGGAATCTATCTCATCATCCATCTCTACATCCACCACTACACGCCCCTATTGACACTTCTTTTCCATCTTCACCCTATCCAGGGTAACGATTCCCTTTAAACATTAAACATGCTATCATTGCTCTCCATAAAATCAAGGGCGCGATCAATGCTGTTTGCAGGCTTGACGTTTATAGATTTTACAAGCCGTATGAAGATTTCATTTGTGAGTTAGCCAACCTGCAAAATAAAACACTTATAGGCGGTTACCCAGTTGGATATATGTGTTATGCTTTGGACAAATTCTTATTTGTTTAGTCTAATCAAAAACTAATCAAAAAGTAGTTATATGTCTAATAGCATATGCCTGATATCAGTTCTCATAAGATTTTAATATCATTTTGGAGCAGTGTAAGGGTGTACACTATCAAACAGTGAGCCTCTATAAACTACTACTAGGCCCATTTGACCTCCCTCCCAAACAATCATGCCTTCAACACTATCTTTCTAATGAAACCACTCATGATTCAGCCTCACCCTCCTGTTTTGCCTGTGTACCCCATGTTGTATATCTATAGCAGCAGCATCCCAGCTAGAGCCTGGGCCCTCCAACAGAGCCACAGAGGATGCAAAATCCATTGCCTTAGTCTTCTTCTTAGTCTTCACTCACCTACATCAGAATCTTGTTTGTTGATTTCAGCTCAGCATGAAACACAATCTCCCCCATGAAGCTGACTGGCAAACTGAACACTCCTGGCCTTAGTACCACATTCTGCAATAGGATATTGGACCTCCTCCACTCGAGTGCTCAACACCAGAAGTATCGGCTGCCGTACCACCTGAGTGAAAAGCAGCTTCTTCCCCCTGTGAGAGCTCAATTCATCCTCAGCACTCCACCATATTGATTAATTTGTTATATATTTTTATTCAACTTTTACCAATTATTTCAAGAGAGAACTACAACTAAATCTCATTTTACAACCTTGTGTTTAAATGACAAATAAATCGCCTTGTATCCTTGTATAGAACCTTCCTCTTTGATTGCTTTACTGATATAAAGTAGTTACCATTCTCCAGTTGTCATTAAAAGCTTGAACAATGTTGTCATTAGACTTATTGCAAAAACACTCCATGCACCGCAGAGGGAAACATTTATTCATTTTGTTACATAACCTGCAGGGGGGGAGCTCCCTAAAGGTTAAAGGAGCAGGCTTGTGACAGGAAAGTCGGTGGTTTAATCGCCTGCAGTCTTATAATGCTCTCATTAAAAAAAAAACAATATGCAGCTGAGGTTATACTGAATACTGGCCTGAGGCCTAATATTGATCTATGTGATAAAGTGTGTTGCAGAAAAAGTCCTATTCATACTAAAGTAGAAATTTAAAATAACATTTATATTTAACATATTCATGTGTATATTAATTAATCTATGGGGTATATGTTTTTTTAATCATATATTAGTTACAACTTAATTGAGCTAGCAAAACTATTTGCTAACTGCTGGACGCTGGGAGATATCTCAGGGCAAAACTCAATTTTAGATTTTCCTAACCTTATGTCCCATTTTGGTATCCCAAGAAACTCAGTTCCTCTACTTTAGGGTAAGGTCAGCACTTAATTCACTCAAGGTTCCCTGGGGGTCTGAATTGAAGATTCACCCTATAGTATCTCTCATGGAAAGAGCACCCCGAAAGAAAACAGTCTCCTTCATTTATAACAATCTCATGTCATACACCTCTACAGAATTACCCGGTTATAGATCATGGGAGGCAGATATACCTCTCGGAACAGGGACCATTGATTGGGAGGTGGTGTGGAATAATGTATTTGGGTCTTCCAAAAACCCAAATCACCAGTTAATCCACTACAAAATTTGCCACAGGACTTATTTAACACCACGTAAAAGGCATCTCTTGGGTTTAGCGCCCAATCCCTATTGTACATTCTGTAGCCAGGGCGTCATGGGTACACTGATGCATGTTTTATGGGAGTGTCAAGATGTACAAAGATTTTGGGTTAAAGTTGTGGATAAAATGTCTGATCTGATGGGGAGGAAACTCCCACTGGAACCTGCACTCCTTCTTTTGAATGATGACTCCAGGATCAAGATCGCTGAGACAGAACGTAAACTCTGGTTGGCTGGTATGACTGCAGCGAAAAAAATTATTGTTCTGAGGTGGCTTCCACCGCACCAGTTATCAATAAAACATTGGCTACAAGCTGTTCTCGAGGTGATCTACCTGGAGTGGTCATCAGCCCGCATTAATAATGCCAAGCTAAGAACGTTGGAGATGTGGGGAAAAGCGGCAGAGGATGTTAAAAAACTACTGTCGTGACTTTTGTGACTCTCATCTATGGTAACTTTGTATGGCCAGTTTGTAATCCTG
>JAJHUR010126054.1:5902-18814 GCA_027495735.1 Lutjanus campechanus | reverse complement strand
ATGTGTACATCTGTGTGTGTTTTGTCTGTGTTTTGTGTATGTTTTTGTGTTTCTGTATCATATTATCCTTCTTACTGTGTGTGCGTGTGTGTGTGTGTGTGTGTGTGTGTGTGTGTGTGTGTGTGTGTGTGTGTTGCGGTGTATATGTAAATCTATCTGAGCACAGCGAGGGGAAATTTCAGCCCAGGTATTGATCTGATGCGGCCTGTTTCAGGGTCACTGTGATGTCAGCGTTTGTATTATTATTGCTTTTATTGTCTGCTGCTTTTAATTCAACACAACAAGACGACATCAAACCTCATTGATCCCTGTGGAGAGACGAGCTGCTGCAGATCAAAATAACACCACACTGCAAACTTTAAACAGTTATTACTGTAGAATTGTCTGCATTAATGCTAATGAAACTGATTATTACCAAAAACGTTTTAATAAACATCGATAGGTTAGTCTTCGTGCTGGGGTTGATGGTTGATGTATGTGAGCGGCAAGTTTGGTCGAAATAAATCCTTAATTCTCTGAGATTGGTTGAAAATATGGATCACCAGTAGCTGATATAGCCTATTCACCCGGTGGCCCAACCATAGTGATGGTTAGAGCTCCAGCAGACTCCCTGTCTGTCCAGCAGAGACACACTGGTCTTGTTCTCACCTTGTATTAACATGCGTCAGTGGTCAGCTCTGAGTACAGGTGTGAACGCACCCAGGACACAATGAAATCTGATCGCTCAGACCACATGTGACCACCTTCTTTCAGCAGTGTGAACGCAGTGTTTCCTGGACCACATCAGCCTACTTAACTGACATCCTGCAAGGCCGCCATTTGGTTCATTGTAATGTTTGGGTTCTCTTTTCTGCAGCAGTAACCCCAGACTCCCTTAAGAAATCGCCCAAGTTGTTTCGTCAGAAGAAACTTGATAAACTCGGTTAAATACTGTCTGACGAATCCTTAACTATTTGGACCTTCTTGTCAATTCAGCAAAATTATACATTAATTTATGCCGTCTTTGTGGAAAAAACATTGTGCACGTTTGTCTCAGTGGGCTGCAGTAAAAACAACAACACATTTTGCAGACATGTTTATTTGGATAAAGAGGGCTACTGTGAATTCTTAATTATTGGTGGTTGTTTGCTTGTGAGAAACATTGTGTCGCTATAAAGAGCAGACAGGAGAGAGGCTCGGTGGTGCGCTGGGATGTACACTTTTACTTTCTCTCTTTATTTTTCGCTGTCATTAATACCTTTCCCTCTACATGCTCAAAAATAAGAAGTATATAAAATTCTGTTTCAAAATGTGGCTTTTTGGTTTATTCTGCAGTTTCTAGTTTCAGACTGTCTCAGGTATTTTCCTCCTGACTATCTGTTTCTCTTTCACCAGTGTTAGAGATCCTCTCTCACTCACTCTCTCTCTCTCACTCATTCACTTTCTCTCTGTCTGTCTGTCTGTCTGTCTGTATACATGTCCATCACCCTGTCTATCTGTCTTCTGAACTGTCTCTCTCTGCCCGTCTGTCTGCCTCAATCTCTCAGTCCATCCATCTGTCTTCCTCTCTCTTTCTCTCTGCCTGTCGCTGTGTCAGTCAGTCTCCGTCCTGCCGCCTGTCTCTCTCCCTCTGCTCGTCTGTCTGTCCGTCCGTCCGTCCGTCCGGGCCTCTCTGTCAGGATTACATGGCGTCAGGTTGGCCAACATGGACGCCGGTGGTGGGGAAACAAAATGTTCCTCTCTGCACAAAGCCGCTCTAATCCGCTCTCCTCATCCCCCACAGCAGAGCCTGATTACAGAAAGCTGGCTGCTCGGCGTTAAGACAGACAGTCAGGCAGACAGACAGGCTGAGAGACAGACAGACAGACAGTGAGTTGTTTAAGCCAGGCCAGTAGGACAGCACTGACTCTCTGTGTAGCTGCTGGTTAACTGACTGATGAGTTAATTGGCTTGTTGGCTGACTGACTTATTAACCTAATGACTGGATAACTGAGCCTTCAGATTACCTGCTAGCTGATTGGCTGACTGGCTGTTCGCCAGGTTTCTGTCCAGGTAATTGACTCAGTGAAAGCCTGGCTGATATCTGCAGGGCTGACTCAATGACTTCCTAACTTAATGACCCAGTCAGAAGCGAGTGGACTACTATCTAGTGAAGTAACTGCTGCCTGTCTAACTTGCAGGCTAACTAAGGCGTGTTTAGGTCTGATTTGATCTGTTCAGACTGTGTGCATTCAAATTTACTTTATGTGCAGAACTAAAGCATATTTAGAAGCTTTACATTAGTTATGTTTTCTTCAACGTATTCTTTTATACACATTTTTTTGCAGTAGATAAGGTTGATCGAAACGGCAAAATCTGAAAAACTTCCTCAGTTTCATAACGTCTACGTAACCTTTCTTTTCTTTTGTCTAATAAGACAAAGTCTCCCCGATTCGATTTAATCCCGGAGCTCTTTGCTGTGTGTCATCTGCCATCTCTCTCCCCGCTTTCCTGTCATGTCTTCAGCTGTCCTCTCTAATGAAGGCAAAAATACCCCAAATATCAATAATAATAAAAGGAAACGTCTGATTTTCATCCTGTTTCTCACCGCTTGAGTTTCAGCTGGCACTGTTTTAGTTATGTCATCTTGTTGCACCCTCTTCTCCTGCAGCGGTGTCGTGATTTTCTGACTGCTTATCTCTACGAACCCACTCGTGATTATCACATAGCTGTGATGGATGAAAACAAGCATTCGTTGACATTTTCTTTTGCCAATTTACTAGAAGTTTGGTTAACATTTTCGATACATTTGGATGGAAGCACAAAGTGAAATAATTGTTTAAATTAGAGATGTTCTGATGTTTTCCAGCCAACACTGAGAACTAATATGATACTATTAATTGCATAGTGTTGAATTGGCGCATGGATTAGCGTGCTCGCCAATACTGATACCAGTATTTTAGGCTGATACTGATGCTGGTATTGGAACAAGTAAAAGACAACACATGGTTTGTGTGAAGTGTTTATATTGGACTTCCTCTCTCGACAACAGCACCCCTGCAGCACCTCCCATCATCACCGTCTTTAACTTGTATTTAGCTTGTTTTTGTTTACATTTTGTCAAATTTTCTGATAATGATATCCTCAAGATATCATGAGTGCTCAGATTTGACTGAGCTTTACATCGTTTCTTGATCATTATCATTTTGTTATCATGTTTCTTCCTGTGTGCATGTGTTTGCTTCAGCCAAAACAGTCAGATAATAAAGTCTCGAACTTCCAGATAAAATGATGAATCTGTGAAAGATGTTGACATTAAAATGATGTATTCAGGCATCAGATGTATAACTTGGATATCAGGGTTGCAGTGCCTTCAGAATACTAAGCCTTGCATTTGAAACTTGATGGTTTTTGTTTCTCTATTTTTGTCATTTCAGCTTTAACTGCCTACACGTACCTCACCATCTTCGACCTCTTCAGGTGAGTGTTCTCTGCTCCTCTGTAATATGAGGTTCTCTTATCAGCAAATTATTGTACATATCAATTTGTGACTGGAAAGAAAAAATCCTGATGTAATAAATGATCAGAGTGCAGTAGATGATAAAGTTACCCACTGTTGATATTAAAATATGATGACAAATAGAAACGTGGGAAAAAAAAATAGCCTGATCTATTCAGAACAGAGACATCATCATCATCAGTCTCTGTGAAATCGTGATGGCAGTTTTCATTATTTTCTAATATTTGATACCAAACAAACTCGTCCATGGTTCTTTTTTTGAGTGTGAGAAATCCAGAAGTCAGACGTGATATAACACTCGAGTCTGCTCAGCTGTGCTGCTGTTTTGACGGAGAATTTCCACTCATGAAAAATTAATTGTGAGATTATAATGAATAAAAGATAAATTAAACAAGAAGTGAACTTCAGCTGACCTCTGTGTTGTTTCTGTTGTGGTTGTCGACCGTTTGTCTCCCTCTGACTGACTCTCGTCTTATTTGCACTTCTCCTGTCTGTCCTCCCTCTGCGTCTTTCTCTCTCCCTGTTATCACCCTTCCATCCTCTCCTCCCCTCCCCTCCCGCTCTCCTCTCCTCCCTCCTGTCTGCAGTTTGATCACCTGTCTCATCAGTTCCTGGGTGACCATGAAGAAACCCAGTCAGGTGTACTCCTTTGGGTGAGTTCACCGTGAGAATCTGTTTATATATTCTCCACAGCAGTACAACGAGAAAGATGCATGACTGTAAAATCTGCTTAAATTAAAAGACACTGGACATTATGTCACTCGAGCCCCTCTCACCCCTTTACATTCATCTGATGGTAATATATTATTTGTTCAGTGTCTTAAATAATGTGTAAGTCTGGTGTTTCATCAATGCAGTCACTCATATAAACCAAAAATCTTTTAATATTTGAAATAAAACAGTCATGTTTGCTGGTTATCTCAGACCTTATCTTCAGATCCTAAATACTAGGGCTGCACAATTAATCACAATTGCAATGAAATTGCAATATGGCCGAGAACAATGCCCAAATCACAGAACCAGAACCAAATCACAATTTTTTGAAAAAGGAAAAATGCCTGAGAAAACATGATAATAATGAGGATCTGTAGAGCTGCAGAGATGACCTGAACTAAAAATCTTCTTCTCCAGATGTTTGGTTCAGACCTCCATAAATGTCACATCATCACAATTTTAATAGTTTTTGTTTTCAGTGAACACGAAAACTGTGATGCAAAACTGATCATTTCCACTAATTGTTGCAATGTCAGTTAAAAAGAAACGCAGTATGACTTTTTCAATCAAATCGTGCAGCCCTGCTCAGAACCAGTTCAAGTGTTAGTCGAGGTTCTGCAGCAGATTTAAAGATGAATGTGTTTGTACCTTTAATTCATCCTATACTGAGCTGTATATCAGTGTCAAAGCTCCATCTGTGTTTATGTGCTCTCTCAACCATAATCACACACACACACACACACACACACACACACACACACACACACACAGTAAACACAGATGTAGTATCGACAGAAAAGCTTCTGTTACTGTTGTTGGGATCATCTGAATGGATCATAAACACAAGCAACTCAAACACACAGTGAGTGTGTGTGTGCGCCTGTGTGTGTGTGTGTGTGTGTTTCAGTGAAGTGGCCAAACAGTGTATTTGCAGCTGACAGGTGACCTCTGACCTTGAGGTGTGGAAGAGTGGTGATCGAGTGGAAATCTGCTTTTCAGCTTCACTTGCCTCTCATAATGCGCCTGTGTGTGTGTGTGTGTGTGTGTGTGTACGCGCGCGCTTGAGTTTAGATCAGTGTGTGTTTTTCTTTGGGCATCTCTGTGTGTGTGTGTGTGTGTGTGTTCATTTGAGCGTATTGTTGGTGTGTTTGTGTCTTAATGGGCTGCCGGTAACAGAACAATGGCTCAGCAGCAGATTGCCCAGTTTAACCAGTAGAAGCCTCCAACACATTTTAAACTCTGTAAGGAGCAGAGCCAGGTCAACCAGGAATTAGTCTGATCCACTTCACCTTGACCACAAGCTGTACTTCAATTAGATCTGGTTATCTGTACTCAGATTACTGCAATTGAAACGCTGTAAGAACTGAATGTTTGATGGAAATATAATCTGCACTTATTTATTTAAGCCTTTAAAAACAACACAGGGTCTTATCATAAATGTCTGTTCTGATCCGTTTATGGGAAAGTTTCATTCACAAAATTGTTACACAAACTTCAAATCTTGTTTTGATGAATCAGCAGTTAAAAATATTGACAAATTTAGCAGCATCAGTAATCATTAGTGATTGGATGGATGTATTGGCTACAGCTGCAACTAATGATTATTTTCATCGTCGATAATCTGTCGATTGTTTTCTCGATTAATAGTTGTTTGTTTTAAAATGTCAGGAAATGGTGTAAAATGTGGATCAGTGTTTCCCAAAACCTAAGATGTCGTCCTCAAACGTCTTGTTTTACTCACAACTCAAAGATATTCAGTTTACTGTCAGAGAGGAGCGAAGAAACCAGAAAATATTCACATGTAAGAAGCTGAAATCACAAAAATTACTCAAACTGATGAATTGATTATCAAAATAGTTGGTGTTTTTTGTCAGTTTATTTAATGGTTAACAGAGAGCCGCCGCCTGTAGAGCCAGAATACTTTCACATCTAACTCGGTAAATAACGGATTTATTTTCTGTTGGATTTGTTTTCTGTTTTAATTATTTATTTATATTTTTCCAGTTTGAATGAAGTGTTTTTATGATGAGTTAATGAGACAGTTAAGTAGATATTAGTTCAGGTGTCGGAATATTTCCTTTGTTGACATTTTGTGAGTTTGCTTGGTTTATTTATTGGATGTAGCAAACACATGTAGCGTTTGTAATGCAGCACACTTGTCATTTGCACACACACATAAGAGATAATGTGCAGTGATCAGGTTATTATTGTGAAATAATAACAAAGAGGAGCAGTGAAGGGGTTTATTTCACAGTAATGACCTGCTCACTGTACATTATCCTGCTTATTGCATGGCTACTTATCAAAAAATAAATAAATATTGTGACACAAAACATTAATTTTAAAACGATTTTAGTGATTTAATAGTGATTTTAATTATTCCCCCAGAGTCTCTGATCAGAACGGGGTCCAACAGTCTGTTAGACAGAAATAACAGATCTTACAATGCTGTAACTGACCAATCAGAATAGAGAATTCAACAAAGCCATGTAATAAATCTGCATTAATAGACCCGCAGTCACTGGTTTCTGTGTCTGATGGAGCAATTTTCAAATTGCAGGAGGTGCAGTA
This sequence comes from Lutjanus campechanus, assembly GCA_027495735.1. Lineage (NCBI taxonomy): Eukaryota > Metazoa > Chordata > Actinopteri > Lutjaniformes > Lutjanidae > Lutjanus > Lutjanus campechanus. The sequence continues at coordinate 12,051 of JAJHUR010126054.1, read as the reverse complement.
TTTATTAAAGCTTCCTGCAAAAAAAATCACACTATAGTCATTTTAAAATGTTTTGCAACTAAAATAAGAATAATGATGTAAAACCTATCTTTACATCTAATATAAATTATATTGCAATTGCAGTGTCAGTCAAAATAATTGCAGTGAGATATTTTCTCAAACTCGTTCGGCCCTGCAGATGATGATATAAGTCAGACAGCAGGTTTTCTTTGTGGCGCCCGTTTAGATTAACCACAGCATGACCTCTGACCCCGCAGCATGGAGGCAATCAGGCCAAACAGCGGGCACTAAGTGTTCGAAAGCAGAGGGAGGACATATAGGAGTGTGTGTGTGTGTGTGTGTGTGTGTGTGTGTGTGTTTCCAGCAGTCCCAGTAAACATAGGAAACCTATTAACCTGTAGGTGTGTGTTCATCTGCTCATCCATTAGACAGAGTCTCACACACATGAAGACACAAGAAAAACAGACCATGTCTTAACAAGCATCTTGTCACACACACACACACACACACACACACTCTTACAGAGCAGATACTGTACTGAATATCCTCTGTGTGTCGCCGTCGACCACACAATATGTCGCAGGTGTCGTGTTGTATTAGTAATGCTTTGTTCTCTGTATTGTTATTGAATTATTTTGTATTTTAATGAGTCGTCCTCAGATGATTACACCACATCAGAAGACGAAGCAGCAGCAGTAATATAAGTATAATAAAGACAGTGAACTACAGAACGTGACTGACTGAACTGGAGAGGAGCAGAAACTATTAGTGGACTGACAGAGAATTAATCAGCTGCTAATCTCTGGTAAGAAGCAGGTACCAGCTTCTTCAGTGAGACGAACTTCTTTTCTCTTTGAGATGATTGTAAATGAAACATCTTTTAGTTTTCTGGACTGTTGGTCAAAATGAGCAGTTTGGAGACTTTGAAAATTATGAAAACACCATCACAGTTTTTAAGACACAATAGACACAACAATGACTTGATTCTTCTTCTTTTTGGGAGGGACAAAATGAGACACAACTGAAAAGTTAAAACTGCAGGGTTTCAGTGTTAGGCTTAGGATTAGGTGCAGTCTTTATTTATTGTTTATTCAAAGAAGAGGAGGTGACAGCAGAGTCACGAAAGTGACACGGGACAAATGTCCAAATTCTCTGATTTCAGCGTCTTTAATGTGAATATTTTCTGGTTTCTTTACTCCTCTCTGACAGTAAACTGAATATTCTTTGAGTTGTGGACAAAACACAGCATTTGAGTTTGTCATCTTGAAATTTGAGAAACACTGATCAACATTTTTCACCATTTTCTGCTAGTTTATGCACCAGACATCTAATTGATTAATGGGGAAATTGATCAACTGATTTCAGCAATATCACATGATCCAAACGACTCTGGTGCTTGTCTGAGGTCTAAAAACAAGTGCACCAACCGCAGATGTTTGACTTCAGCATGATTTTAAAAGCTGAACTACTAATAAATCCATCAGCTGATCAGGGAAATGTGCTCAGGAAGCGATCGTATAATTCTGTATAATCCATGTATATATCTGTGCAAATTATTTAGTAACAATTCTAACACGGATGCATGTAAACGCAGGTATTTTCCCTGATTAACAGATCTCGTCCAATCAAATCACTCATAGTTAGCAGTACTTGTTAGTCTCAAATTACACAAGCTTCTCTCAAGGTGGTGATGGAATCTGATCATCCATTTTTTCTTAATTTGAACCAAAGGTTTAGCTGAAGCATTTCATACTTTTCAACTTATTAAAACAAAGTGAAACATTTGAAACAGCCCAGAGAAGCAGTTTGTTTTTGTAAAGGGAAACCTCACGTTCAAAATTATGTGAAAGAAAATCATTGGTGCTCTGCACGTGGATCAACTGTTGCCTCATGTTGCATCAAAAACATGACAGATAAACAGACCCAGTTTTTACAGGGAACTAGATGCAGAAATTGTTTGAGTCAAAACCACAATTAATAAACTGAAACCTGAACTTTATGAAAAACAAAAAAACAACAACCTGAAACTCTTCTTTAATTGCATCCTCACTCTCATGACATCTGTTGCTTTACTGATGTAGTTTTTCTCAGTATTTCTGTGTCCTCGCGTCACCCTCTTCACCCTCTGCATGTATGTGCACACGTCTCTTTTACATTAATCCATAATGCACTTCACTTAGCTCGGTCAGAAGCTCTTCGTTTAGTGGTTTTATGCTGCAGCAGAGTGGCTGCAGACCATCAGATCACTGACAGCCTACGTCAGGTTTAACCCCCATAATCTCTGCAGACCACTCACTGAGACAAAGCTGCTCATCCTGGACAGACTGTGACGGGATCGACCCTGTGACTGGGCGGCGAGGTCAGATGGTCAGCAACAGTTAGAGACGAGTATCAGCCCCGATAATAATATTCTGTTAATGTTGTTTACTTGTATTTTATCTCATGTAAACTTCACATTTATATATGTTTTAAAGTTTTTTTAAGTAGTTCATATAGATCTGATGTAGTCACATTACTTTCTCTTAATTCAGACCTTCAGGCCAAATTGAAGCAAATGTTTTGTGAAAGCCAACAAAGCAGAAATTCTGCAGATTTAGTTTAAAAAATAGTTTGAAAAATATCTCAAGTCTTGGTAATAATAGCTTTTTTTTGGTTAACATAAATATGAATAACTTGGCATCAATTTTAAATCTTTCAATGCATCTTTATATTAAATAATGAGAATGTCTCACATGAATGAATGTAACTAATATTGTTCAGACGTCTGCGGCCGTCCCTTTAACGAGACGCAGAGACGTTTTTTCTTCTTGTTGTTGACCACTCCGTCATAATCATGTCTGTGGGGCAAGTTAGTGGTTTGAATTTGGTCACTTCAGTGTTTCTCTCTCAGAGGTTATATCGGGCTGTGTCCTTGCGTAGGAGTACTAAGATTTAAATAAAGAAATATATATCCGGAGGCTTGGAGATGTTAGGGCTGAACTGAATGTTACTTTTGTAATATTTGGAGCTTCTGTTGAGGTTTTGAATGACATTACAAATGTCTGTTGTCATATTTTATGACATCATCACCCTTAAAGAAAAATCCTTGGACAAATTCCTAAATTTAATCAGATTAAATAACTAATGTCATTTTGATTTAAGATTGTCAACTACACATCTGGCCAGTGAAAACTAGTCTTTTGGCTCATTCTGGCATATTTACAGTAATGTTTATTAATATGCATTGTCCCTGGGAAATAGATAAATAAATTAGTTGGTCTTTATTATTAAATCAACTTGATTTAATGAACATAACTCATCAGTTTCGTCAGCATAAATTATTTTATCGTGCTGTTTTGTGATCCGGGTGAAAATGTGGAGAATGTGGTGGACTGAAGCTGAATATTATGTTGAATAAAAACATGATGTGAAGTTTGAAAATCATTACATCTATGTTTGTTCAATGTATTTTGACTTTTAGACTTAACAACTCGGGAGTTATTGGAAATGTTTGCGTCACACGAGTCAGAAACACAGCTGGACTCTAACACTGATAATATAAGTGAAGTCTGATCTTTATCTTTATCTGCAACTGTGCAGAAATAACAAGTTTAAACCGGGTGAATAGACATGCAAACCAAAAAAGAAGCTGACCTTTAACTCGACGTTAGGATGAGTCGGCAGATTTCTGAGGTACACGAAAGTAAATATCACACTAAAAAATATTGTTCTTCTAATGGGAAGAGTTCGGCTTTATTTCCTAATTTTAAAGTTTTACATCAGCTACATTGTTTGTTCACAGTCCAGAGATCTTGTCAGTGAGTGTCCGGTGTGTTTCTGTGTGTTGGTAAACTGTCTCCTTCTTGGACAGACTTGAAAGACACTAAACAAGATGAAGTCCCACATTCACAAACTAGTTAACAGTGTTTCCCAGCACTCCAAACTTGTTTCTTGGGTCTATACGTGCATATTAGTAAATAACTGTAATTTTGTTGAATATTTTATCCTGTTACATTCTGAATTCATTAATTATCTGTATATATGTTGTATTTTGTGTCTTCTGTGAAATAATTAAAGTAGAGATTCCTTTCAAACAATCCTCATAACTTCAGGTTCTGTTTATGAATCTGACATTTAGACCAAATGATCAAACCACCAGACTCTCTGCTCTGCTTTGTTGGTCTCTGAGTGTGTGAAGTGGTGTGTTGGGGATGAAAATCTACATCAGAGTGTTGTTGTCGATGTTTTATCCCAGAATAGATGATGATGTCTCTTTTTCTGTCTCTGTTTTCTCTGCAGGTTTGAGCGACTGGAGGTTTTGGCAGTTTTTGCCTCCACTGTTCTCGTCCAGCTGGGAGCTTTGTTCATCCTGAAGGAGAGGTGTGTATGTCTCCTTAACTCTCTCTCTCACACAGACACACACACAAACTTCCATCAGTGAAGGAGACAATGAAGGACAGAATATGAGTAATGAGTTACTCACAATTAGATTTTTGTCATAACTTGAGTCAGCATTTAGAGGCAGATTAAGATCCCATGTCTCTATCTTTGTCCCTTGTCTACGTCTCTTTCTTTGTCTCACTCACTCTGTCTCCCTCGATTAAAATTTCAATTATTTTCTTTGTGTGACTCAGCACAACAACAGAATTAATATTTCCAAAGCAATACACAGAATATTTCCAATTGTTTCTCCCTTTTGTCTTTGTTTTGTTTCCTGGTTATTAATTTGCTCCACTCGGGGTGCGTGTTTTTCTGCGCTCTAGTTCGCCATCAAACAATTTAAAAAATGCAATAATTGCACCACAGGATATTCTAACCACGTCTACACACATTTTGTGTTAGACCAAGAGATTTAATTTATTATAACCCAACAAATATGTTGTTTTGGAATACAGATTTATAGCATCCAAATAATGTTCGAGCCTTTGTTTCATCAAGTTATCAGCACAAAGTTGAAAAATCTGACAAAGCCGACTTAAGGCCTGTAACTAATGATTATTCTCATGATCAATTAATTGGCAGATTATTTTCTTAATTAAGCAGTTGATAGTTTAAAATATCAGCAAATGGTGAAAAAAATGTTGTTCGGTGTTTCCCAAAGCTCAAGACGACGTCCTCAACTCGCATCTCAGAAATATTCAGTTTACTGTCAGAGAGGAATGAAGAAACCAGAAAATAATTCAAAATGACTCAAAACGATGAATCAATTATCAAAATAGTTGGTGGTTAATTTAATAAGCAGTTAAGTGATTAATCGTTGCAGCTCTGGATTCAGTCTCTACAGTTTCTGTTCCTGAAGCGTCCTCTTTGTGTCCAGTATTCTGTGTTTTAATACATCCACACCTGCTCCGTCTGTACACAAATTATACACCAGTGAAAACATACGTATGAATATTATATTCTTTTTCTGACATATTCTTCCAATAAATCCCCTAAATCTGCCACACTGGATCTGTAAGACGATGAAAATGAGCATTAACACCAGACACCAGATTTTAACCTGTAAAGATGTAAAGATCTTTCTTGTTAACACACACACACACACACATAAGAATCTACACACGTGTGTGAGATAAAATCTGTTGACAACTTGGTCTCTAATGCTTTAAACGGGTGGTCATGGACTTACTCTTAAAGGGGAGGAGCCTGTGTGTGTGTGTGTGTGTTTGGTGTGAACTCCTGAATTTTTCAGGGCTGTGGGAATGTCACTGCCTGGCTGTGTCTGTCATTGTGACACACACACACACACACACACACACACACACACACACACACACACACACACCTAGCTCCAGGCGCCCTGTGTGGGGTTGTCTTGCGGTCAGCTCTCAGGGTAGGGAGGGGTATTTCCAGAAAAAACACACACAAATGCAGGTCAAGCAGTTGGCTCTCTGCCAGCTAACACTTTCATGTGCAGATATGTGTGTGTGTGTGGGTGTGTGTGTGGTTGTGTTTGCGTGCTGGACTGAAGCTTTTAGACACTTTAAGTGACTTGAGTGTTACTCATGAAAACATAAAACATTAAGAGTCATAATGTGTTTCTTTTACTGAACAACTTGGCAAAATAAAATACTGCTTTCTGATGGCAGGTGAGAGTTAAAATCACCAAACATAGTTCAAATCAACACTTTTAACCCCTGTTTTTAATTTAATTAAAGGTATATCAAAGG
>JAJHUR010126050.1:2091-66538 GCA_027495735.1 Lutjanus campechanus | reverse complement strand
GGTCTAGAAGAAAACAAATGACATCTTCTAAAGGGTATCTCCAGTAATTCTACAAATACATTTTATCCGTATGCCTGGGATAAAAATATAAAAAGCTCAAGTTTAACTAAATTGTCATCAAGGAAATTACAGTTGAAACAGCATCTCTTTGTTATCAGGGCAAAAAAAACCCAGCCAAACATAAAAACACCGAGATAAAACATTAATCAAAAAGGGCTTGCATACATCAAAAAACTACTTGGAATAAAAAATCTGAGTTTGAGTTTAATAAAGAGCATTTGGCAGAGAAAAAGATTAGAATAAGATACATCATGTACAATAAATAACTAGCTTTGTCTATGTATGTCTATAACTTTTTTCCTCTTTCTCATAAAAACTCCATTTCATATTTCAATCAGCTACACAAAACATGCAACACATTCAGCACCAGGAACAAATTAAGGCATTTGGCAACTTAATTAAAGTCACACGCCCATAAAACCAGTGTCAAAGTAACTGGGAATTTGTGGATCACTACAGTTTAGTTTTTAAAGGACACGCGTGTAGGATTCAGTGGCATCTAGCAGTCGTCACGGCACTCATGAAAGGCTGTATCTGGAGCCAGTGTTTGGTTTGTCTGCTCTGAGTTACCGTAGAAACACGGTGGCAGTGGCCTCCATGGATGGTGACATAGACATATATACATAGATGCCACGTTGGCCATTTCTTTCTATTATACTGATATGGAGAGAGTGTATTGAGGATGATGGTGATGAATAAACCCTTTTACAGTTTGTAAACAGTGAGCAAGCTGCACGCACAGTTTGGTAATGGAAGTATGAGTATCTATGAGTATCTATCTCTTGTCTTGGTGGACAAGTCAGCGCAGCTGAGCCAAGAAACATGGTGTCTGGGAGATAAAGTTACAGGAGCTTGTTTTGAATATTTTAGGTTTAGTATGGCGACGTCTCAATGATAAAGGTAAGCTAACAAACACCGCAGACTACTGATCGGACAAAGTAGTGTGGAGTAGTGAGTGTGTAACTTTAGCAAGGATGAGAGAGGGCAAGTGGCTGAGACTGATGGTGAATGCACTCTTTAACAGACGGACAGGTGAGCACTTAAGTTGTCCATCTGGCAGTTCATATAGAGCAATGGCGCTGTAAATGTAGTGTCGGTTTGAGTTTGCTTTGTGCTGAGAAGCTGCAGACTTTATTCTCTGACAGAGCTCCTGAGTCATAGTGTTGCTTTGGATCAGCTTTGCCTGCAATGTCTACAATGAAGTAGAGTCAAGTTTAGCTGTTTTACACAAGTTTTACAGAAATAGCACCATAAATGAGAATATGAAAAAACAGATAATACTCAAGCCTATTATGAATGTTGTATTCAATTTCTGCCATATTTTGTCAGTAATTCCCCAACAATCTTACACACTGGACCTTTAATTATAACCTTAACCTTAACCCCATCCCTGTATAAAGCTACGGTGCTTTTACCTGCCTCCCATCAGGTGAGAATCAGAGTGACGGGTTTCCATGTTACTAAAAAATGCAGGTGTACTTTGAGGATGCATCAAAAGATATACTGTATGAAAATTTCAAAGAGTGCTGCACAGTGACGTCTCTTTGCCCACAACACCTCAAATGCTGCCAAATGTACACAGCAGCAAATGTTATAGTACTGGATTGTTCTCAGACATGTAACATGTAACACAGCTGCAGTCTGGTGATACAGTCATAAGGCTGTGAGTTACACTGTCCAGCAAACACATCTAAAGAGACAGATGTTCTGTTTTAAGCCAAAAAGTTTAGAAAGATTTCATTTTTCTTTCTAATATAAACTATAAATGTGCCTATTCCCGATTTTTAGAGGTTAGAGGTGGGAGAAGCAGCTGCTGGTGAGGTGGGTGAGTTGGGCTTTTGCCTCCCAAGATGTGTGTGATGTGCACTGCCCTGCAAAGTGAGCGCTTTGCCGTTAAAATCGATTTCCAGCGCTGCTGACAGGTTTCTTTGCGTCAGGGGGTTTTCCCTCCTCCTCCTCCTCCTCCTCCTCTTCTCCCCCTCTCTCTCTCACACACACGACCACATCACTGGCGTGTGGACTGAAGCCTGCATCTGTTAACCTCATCATTATTTACCCATAGGCCACCAGGCCTGGCACACTTGCTTTAAATAGAGCATTATAAATTCCTGATGAAATTAAAATATATGGATTTCGCAACATAATGTGCAGTCCCCCCACCCCCCTGCTGAGACCCCCATCACAAGATGTGACTGATCGGGCTGCAAGTGCGTCCTATTTTCAGGAGGATCGTTAACTAACAGAGCTGTACAATAAATGAAATACTGTGCATACCTACCGTTCCGTATAACCTTCCACGGCTGTTCATTGCGACAAACAACTCACTCTTCACCCCGTACAGGCTCACCACTCCTCTCTCCACCGTGGAGATCTCTATTAGACCTGACACGAGACAAAGAATCAGCACATTAGAGCAGAAAATAACCATAAACTACCAACCGATCCTCCTGGCTGAATCAGTGTTTAATGATGGTGACTGGAGCATTGTGCTCTCTCTGCGTCTATGGGTGTAACCTTGCAGATTGCTGCGCAGCATGCCGAGCCTTTGTTCTACATCTTTCAGCCCATCTTACATTTGCATCCAGGCGCGGGTCAATTAAGCGCATTCTGGTTATTAGCAATAATTGCAGTAATTGCATTGACGTGCACAGCTATTGGTCTGTGGACCGCCCTCACAGGGCTGCGTAAAAATAAGTTGTGTCTAAAAGCGTCCATACATTCATGTCATGGTTGAGCTGGGGGAGGAGGAGGGGGGAGGTGGAGGTGGAGAGGGGGTTGTTCAGCACTGATGGATACTTCTTTTGAATAGATTTGTCTTTGAAGAAATTCAATTGTCAGCGCTCAGAGTCAGGATGACATATGATCATGCAGATTAATAGCTGCTCATCATCACAGATCCATGCTTATTGACTCTGCCTCTGTATGTCTATTGCATTACATCGGTGGAGGTAGGACTCACTGTACTGGTTTTCATTATGTACACCGTTTATCCTGCCGTCGGGGAGGATCTGAAGGTGAAACCCGATGCCCACGTTGCAGTAGAGCCTCCGCACTCTCTTGATGCCCAGCAGATAGTCACTCTCCCAGTTCAGCTCCGGTTTCTCCCCGGAGATCCCCAGCACAGAGCGGGAGAAGAGGGTCTCCCATCGTTTCTCCAGTAAAGTTGCATTCGTCCTGCTGCTCGGTAACGGGTACGCTGACACGATCCCCAGCAGAAAGCCCAGGAGAAGCAGCGCGGTCAGCGTCCAGTGCGGCGTGCCGGCCTCGCAGGACATACTGACGAGGAGCCTTTGCGCAACGGCCATCCGGTTTACCTTCGGGCCACGTGGTCAAAATTAATGACCCTAAAAATACCGCTCTTCTTGTTTTGCTTCCTTCGGCATGCTGGCTGAGGGTTATTTCTGGAGCGCAGATCAGGGCTTTGGGCATGAAACGCAAGCCCCGGTGCAGAGGAGGAGAGGAGACGGGAGAGTGCGCGGCAGAGCTGGAGGTGATGGTGATGGTGGTGTTGGTGGTGGTGATTACCATGTTTTGCAGCTCCTCCGCGCCTCTCTCTCTTCACACACACTCTCTCTGTCTCTCTCTCTTCCCCCTCTCTGTCTCCCTCTCGGTTAAGAGTTGAGAAGAAATCCTCCAGCACTCACCAAAAACCCTGCCTCAACCTCGCATCCCTAGATGACATCATGCTGACTTCACGGCCGGGACAATGCAAGGGTAGAGAGGGTGCTGACAGCAGGAAAAATACCAACTCTGCTGAGAGTTGAGGGGAATATTCTTCTGTCACTGCCGGACTGGAGGGGGAGAGAGAAGCTTATTGGTGGCGTTCAGCGGCCGTGGGACGCGATGGGGCACTCGGGCTGCTCCCAAATTGGGTCGGTGGTCATATGTCTGTCAGGCCGCTTCCTTATTTAGAAGGAAGGTGTAAAAACAGGCCCACTTGTCACCGGAGAGCAATGACAGGGCTCTCGTGGTCCCACTTCTTCTGCTGCGCCGTTCAAGAACTTTCCCCAGCAAAACCTGCGTTTTCTTGGGCCTAAAAGGACACATCAGCTGGAGCAGAGAGCCGGCAGGGTAAAGATCAGGGTTCAAGACCTCAGTGTCGGCCAGCATCCGCCCTGCTGACGTGTCCTTGAGCAAGACACCCACTGACTCCCCCTCAGCTCAGCTCCACAGCGCGCCTGGGTGACGGAGGCCCAGAGTGACATTTTACTAAAGTATCACATTTTAATAAGCACATCATAACCCGTGCATTTCCCATGGTGCATTCGTGAGAACTGTGAGGAGCAAACTGGAGAGGCCTGCCATGAAATGGCACACATTGTCAGCATGCCATTCCCTGCAACATGAAAGCCTATCGTCTTTTCCATGTAATAGATAATGCCACCAGCAGCATGCCCATGCGTCAGTGAGGCCGGTGCAGTTGCGCACCAGCAGCCTCTGCTGCACACATCAGTTCCCCGAGATTTCCAAAGGATGGCACCATTTCCAAGTTCATTGAACCACTCCTGTACATCCTGTAGGTGTTCAGTGTGTGTAGACCAAACTGCATAGAAATTTTTGGACATTTTTCCAGGAACACTTAAGATGATCATGATCAAAAGGCACGTCAGATTAAATTAATTCAAACAGTTAACATATAAACAAAATTTACTGACTATTGTGTTTCAAAGGGACAGTTCACCCCAAAATCAAAAATTCATATTTTTTCCTGTTACCTATAGTGCTATTTATCCATCTATTTATTTCTGGTGTGAGCTGCTGGGTTTTGGCGAGATGAGCTGTAGAGATTGTCCACCTTCTCTCTAATATTATGGAACTAGGGGGCACTCAGGTTGTGGTGCTCAAAATGCCAAAAAAAAAAAAAAAAAAAACACCTGAAAAACTCAACAGCAATGTTTCTTTTCTAGAAATCATGACCGGGTTACTCGGGATAATCCAAAGACATTTTTGTGAGCAGTTTCATGTAGGAACTACTTTCTCTCTGCAATAGAAGCCACCAGAACCACTAGAAAGATGGGGTGGATTATCATGAGTAACCAGGTCATGACTTCTCACACCAAACCAACATCAAAACAATAAAAAAGCAAAAAGGTACAAGTAAGAGGAAATATGTGTAATTTTGATTTTCTGGGTGAACTGTCCCTTTAAGTTTAAATACTGTATACAATGATGATTCATTATTTTTCTTTTTTTTTTTAAATATTGAGCAGAATGGTTTTCATAAAATCACTCAAAGACAACATGTCATTAACAATGCAGTTCTTTTATTTTGTATAAAATCTATTTGGTAACTGCATATTCATACACAATCTGATGGATGTATAAGGAAAATGAAATACAAATTTTTGTTATGGCTGAATGCATTTATGACAAAGAAACAAGTGACTGAAATGTAACAAAAACTGTGACTTAAAAAACCTGATCACATCAGAACACAAACAACTTCTGGCCTGAACATAATCGGACCATTGGCACTTTTTTAAAATTACACAGGACATTTGGTTGAGAGCAGGGACTGAAAACAACTCCCTTCCAGTTAAAGATATCTGCAGTGTTGAAGTTTACCAATAAAACAAATCTCTGATAAGAAGAAACAAGTGGTTATATAAGACCCAGATAAAGCAGTATTGACAAAATGATTAGTTTTTTTTTTTTTTTTTATTTGCACTAGCTGCACCAGACAAAAAACCCCACCAAGCATCCAAGTTGTGTGACAGGAATAAAGTTTTCAGCTGATAACGGCTACATGTATCATGACCACAGGGGCAAATTCTAATCATTTTCATCGTTATACTCATCTGCAGCTGACTGGATACTGGCAGCAGATACACCAGCTATAGGCTCTGTGATGTTATCAAAGCTACAGGATAAAGTAGGAAATGTTAAAATAAATTAGAGCTTTGATGATGCTTCTATACCACATCTATACAAATAATTTATCTTTTTTTCACAGAAACAGCCTTCACCCTTGCACCTCTGAAAGATGCCAAAGAGGCCCATAGTTTAATACGTGCTATTTTGTAATAAAAGCATAAATAAATACATATGTACAAAAAATGTTTGAAAAATGTACAGGCACTTGTAAAACAACTTTTTTTTTTTTCACTTCAGCTACTTCTAGACAATATTTTCCTGTGCATTTCAGGGTGAAAAGGATAATTCAGTTGCTTGACTGTTTGACTTCGCAGCAGTGTCAACATGACAAACAAATCCTCTGCCATTTTTACTTCTCTCACGCTGAGCGCACCTCAGGCAATAAGATCCCTTCAGGGCTATTTGTATCTGCTGAACCCAATTCATCACCCCTCGTGTAGGATCACACAACCTGGATACAAAACGCTCACATGAACTCACTTACCGGTTGCGAAACAAGCACGGTGTTTACACCAACCAGCCAAGTTCAAATGCTCAACTGAAGGCCACAATACATTGTAACATACATCATCATACGGGCCAGGCTAAAGTCAATACAGTTTATTAAAACTGCGCACACTCGAGTCAAATCACTTTTCATTAGCCTCATACTTTCACACTGCCTGTCCTCCATGTATACGCACACATACATACATACATACATACATACATACACACACAAACACAAACACACACACTTGACCTTCAGCCCATCAATATACAGTGCCTACTCTCGCATCATTTTCAGTAACCAAATATTTCCATTTACTGCATTACGTGGGTTTTCTTTTTTGGTCTTTCAGGAATGGGTGCTATGAAGTGGGCTTCCATCAGACATCCCCTTACATGTTTACATTACATAACGATCCCATCTGGATGTCCTAGATTGTCATTTAAGAATACAGTAAAACATGAAGGTTTAGGCAGCTGGGAAAGTGTTTTTTTTTTCTTTTTGAATCAGTGGCATAAGGACAGGATGGGACACTAAAAACAAGGTACTAACCTGAGACGACTGTCCTGATCAGATGGTTGGGCAGGATGAGCGGTCAACTACACTAGACTACTCTTGATTATCTAGACAGAGGCCGTTGGATGCCATATTTCCAGTTCCGGTAAACAGCTTCATTCTCAGAACCACCACAGTCGATAACCTCACCTCAACAGGTTGCATAACAAAACTCCCATAGGGATATACAGTATAATTGTATACAAAATATTTACAGTCAAACTGCTCATTAATTTATAGGTGACACTAGAGAGGGGGGGGGGCACATACAGTAAGATGGGGTCAACTTCAGAGTACAGCTGAGTTTTTAAAGGGGTACTCCACCAATTTTTACACAGATGCCAGTTTAACTCATCCTCTGTGGCGCTGGGAGAGCTCGGTCAAATCTGAGAAAATATAGTGATGTCATCAGGGTTATTTTGGGTTGAGATTTCAATCATCTGAAATAAAACGGCCTTACAAACTGTGGGCCTGGAGCTTAAAAAGATGATGGCACAACAGGTAGAGGTGGTCTGATAAAAGATGATCCAGGTATGAATTATGGGAAATGCAGGATCCAGCATTTTTGAAGAACAACATTTTGACAAGTCTTTTTTTTTTTAAAGGTCTTTTGCAAGTCCCCAAACTTTATAGAGCTGTAGTACTAAATCACTGGAGTACCCCTTCAGGTCCAATGGTCCCACTTGTTATTATATTTTCTGAATAGGTAGAAACAATGCATTTATCTATCCACGCTGCTGTTGTAAAGAAAGACAGGCCTGTCTCAATAAAGATGATGACTGGCTTAGTGATACTGTCTGTACAAGCCAGTACTGTGTTTGACATATTTTTTTCAAGTACAAAACAGACTGTACTTTTATAAATGGTGGCTAGCTCAGGATAAGACCATTAAGTAAAACATAAAAAGGTTAGTAGCTGTGTATCTGAGGTTGATGAGTTCTACAGTAAATCTGTTTGTGGTACCTGAGGAAAAAGATGATGGACAGAAAAGATGTCACAACAAAAGGTCTTGAGAGAGATTTCTATAGAATTCAATTGCACTCAGTACAGGCAGTACCACACCTGGCCTGAGCACACAGTTGGTGTTGACTCTTTAGGTGGCTAACATGGAAACCGCACCTTATTGGCAGATAACAAGTCTTTTATGACGTTTTCTTTCTCTCATAACCTGCCATACACTGACAGACACACTTTCCCAACAGAGCAGACACACGATACTATAGCACAAGGCATTCGGGAAACAGTAGTGCATTGTCGAGTTCCGCCCAAGGAACCTGAATGACTGATTGATTATTTGTGATTCCACCACTCCCAAATCTTTTGCATCTATTTCTCAGCTCTTGAGGTCCTTTTGGTCAAAGATGATATGACTGGCCAGGTAGATGGCGACAGCACCGAAGATGGCAGAGGAGGCGATATAGGCAGTGACGGACTGTGCGAACTGAACGATCATGCCCATGAAGAGGGTGGGGAAAACCTGAGAGAGGAGGAAGGTGCTGTCTAAGATGGCAAAGTCCAAACCCACACCACGTTTCTCAAAGCCCGAATCAGCCTCCTCCTGTTCGGCGCCGCCAGAGCTGTGAGAGGAGCCGTTCTGGCTGTGTGGACTGGGGTAGTACTCATAACTGTCCTGACTGAAGAAGGCATTCCCGTAGGGAGCCCCCGTTTTGTGGATCAGTCCGCCCTCCTCTTCCACAGGAGTCAAATACACAGAGTCCCGCTTGGTTGTAATACCATTTTTATGGATGCTTTTGGTTTTCTTTTTTGGCATATAGACCTGAAATCAGACAAGAAAAGAGTCAGCTTATCAATCATAAAGATCTTTTAAACACACTCCCCTTATGTATACAGCTATGACATCTTTACTCACCTCTTTCTCCTTGTGGTAGTGGCAGGTGAGGGTGTAGGGCAGAGTCTGTAGTGTGGCATATGCATAGCCAGTGAGGGCCGCCATTGCAGTTACCAAGACCACACTTTTGGACAGGCAGATGACCAAAGCAGAGAGAGTGAAGCTCACCATGCTGCTCAGGTAGACCCACCGTGAGCCAAAATGCCGAACCAAACGACTCATGACCAGAGAGAAGAAGGTTGAGGTAGCACACTGCAGGAACAGGCCCAGACTGCCCATACGGATACCTGAAGGAAAAATGTAACTTGTATTACAACCAGCTGAGCCTCTTATCCCATGTTTACACCAAATGTAGGCCATATATGCAGGTTTCTTTTAAATGCAGCTAAACCTAGTATAAGTAGGCAATTGACCTTTTTTCCAACTGCCTGTAAACCCATTCATGTTCGTTTTTTTTCTGATGAGCGCTGGAAAGCTGAGACTCAACTTATGTCTGTGTAAGAGAGCATGAGAGTTTTTTTAAAGTGTCTGTTTCCTCAGCTCTCAGTACTTTTGTAGCGTTTAAGTGAATCTCTGTGGTTTGAAGGTTGGGTTCTCTCCTGTGTCACTGTTTGTACTTTCTGGTATCGGCTTTATTTTGCTGTTCCATGTTGCTTTCAGCAGGATAGGCAATGTGTTAATTTACTCCCTATGAAAACCCAACATTTCCTGATTTTTCTGCTTCATAATAAAATCTTTTAGCTAACAAAAAATGGGGGACTTTTATTGTAAAGAATTTATAGGAAAAAAAAGTGTTCATCCGCCGTAAGATGCTGAACGCTGAAAAGAGGTGAAAATAGCATGTCCAACCAGATGTGATGTTTACATCACTGCCGATCAGACCTGCACCTTACTGCATGGTCATTTGACCTGGGAGTGAATGCCAATTGTACCCTTTCCCACTGAAGACAAAAGTGAGATGCTAGTGGGTGTTGGTGTTTTTTTGTCCACAGTACAGAGATTATCCGATGTCTGCATTAACTCCAATCATTTCCTTTTATGGCCACATCTAGACAAAGATGCATAGACTGCTTGACCACTGACAAACCCTGTGTTAACTTTAAACTGTGACGCATAAACAACTCTTGGGTGAGCTAGAGACCCTGCTGTTTGCTTAAGCCCATAAACACACAGGCACAGATCCGGCTGGGGGGACATTCACAGAGCTCTGTAGTACAGACACTCTGTTTGGGGTGACTGACTTGGCCCATCATGGAGAACATTAACCTTAGATAAGCCCTTGAAAAGCCAGAGAGGGCGGCACACATAGGCTGCTCCCTGTTTACTGAGGCACTGTGCCTCTTGGCCAGAGTCGGGCCCAGTCAGCCAGCCAGACAACAAGCATTTGGGCGAGGTCTAACCAACTGACCGAAGCAGAATTTTAAGTTCAAAGCAACACAGAAAGAGTTGTAGATCATTATCAAAATTTGATTCATTCAAGTTACTTTGGTACTGCATGGTGTCAAAATATTTTATAGCTCCAAAATGAAGACATTAAAGGAATAGTTCAGATTATTTGACATGCGACTGTGGGACTGCATGACAGTAGATGCAGGTAGGCACACACCCAGTTTAGAGAAGCAACACAGAAGCTAAGCAATGTACTGCCGTCGGCAGAGTTAGTGACAAAAGATATTTTAGCCACTTAGAAAAGGGTCTACCTAAAAAAAATAAAAAGCTTAACTTTGCTGTCAGCCAGTGTTTTCCAACTCGAAACCGTTGTTATATGAGCCAAATATTGCTCTCTCCACAACAACCAGACTCCATGTGCAAAATCAGTCATTTTACCTTGCAACACAGGAGTTGCTGCCATGGAGTTTGGCTGGTTTGGAAAGAGGGATATTTGGCTTATATAACTGTGTTTTCCCATCAGAAAAGGCTGTCTGGCAGCATATATGCATCACAGTACGATGCATGTGAAACTTATGTGAGACAGCCAGTGCCACAAGAGCTAATGACAATGTTCTTATAATGACTGTGCAACTGTTACTTATAAAGAAATGAACAAAATGTTTGTTTAGCTCTCCAGTACAGTACAGTCATAAGAGCATTTGCACGCTCCCTTTGAACTCTGCCTTTAGATGCAAAAATTAAATTTCCATCTTTTGATACAATCACAGAGTGCAACAATTTTCCAAAAGTTGTACTCAACTATGGGATTTTCGCTATGGGAAAATTCTCCCATTTTTAATGATGTTTCCAACCTATTTATTTCACCCAATTAAAGTTTTTTTTTTCATTTTAGTACCAGTCCATGGAAGCTGGACTGCCTACATGTCGAGACTGTTATTTATTTCAGCCTGCATTCAGCCCGATCTCTCAGCTTGCTCTCTGTGAACAGTGTGGGTCAGAAGTTCAGCAGCAGCGCAGAGAATCACTTATGTGAAAGGAGTGTGTGGCTCAAATTACTCCTGGAAAGCAAGAAGCTGCCGAGCCCACTTTACAAACACTACAGAAGCTAATGAGGACCGAAATTCAAGCCCTGAGAGATATGGGACCGAGCCAGAATGCCACTGAATCTGTGCACAGCAGAACTGCTGCAGTACGGGAACATTTCTGTAGTACAGGCTTCATAAATCACTACACTGCACTGCAACCCTTCACAAAAGGAAAGATGATCAGAAAAAAAGCAGTTACAGTGAATGAATAAAGTAAGATAACCTTGATGTGGAGAAAATCTGCAAGATGAATGATGTGGTTTAATGACATCCGTTGCGTTTCAGATTAAACAAACTGGCTCAGACAGACCTCAGAACTGTGTGGTTAGGCCATCTACCTGACATGAATGAACATGTTCTTTGTGTGCCAATTCCTTGACATTAATTCTTTGTGAGTGTGACATTCCTCGTGGTCCAGCAAGCACAGGGAGGAGAGACAGAGGAAAAGTGAAAAGTAAACAAAGGAGGGAGGGAGAGAGAGGTGGAGAAAAAGGGAGGAGAAAAGAATGTGGATGGATGGATGAAAATGAGAGAGGAAGAATGGAGAGGGAGAAGAGAGGTTGAGAAAAATTATTAAAGGATGAGAAAACAGGTGGACGGTAGTAGGAAAGGACTGATAAAATGAGAAGTGAGCTGAAAGTACATAGTTATGTAAAAAGATAATGGAAACGGAGGGAGAGAAATGCGGTGTCAGGAAGTCTGGCTGAACAAAGGGACACTTAAAACTCAGACATGGCCCACTATGTTCATAAATCAACAACCTCTCTTCATGGGAAAGCTGGTCTCTCATTTGTTTACTTCAGCTTAAGCTTCACCTTTACTGTTCATTCTCAAACAGTCTGGTAAAATGTAGCAAAGAAATAAGTCTTAGCATGCTTAACCCTCTTACACCACTGACACAACAGATTTGTTCAGGTTTATCTGCCTGCATATTGTCTATCTAAAGGTTATATTTAGGTAGAATCGTACAGCTAAGCATTTGCATACAGCCATACAACTGTCTAGTAGGATTAGTGACAACTCTGTGATTTACAGAGCAGGAACAGGAACAGATAAAGAGACTGTGTGTGTATTTGTTTACAATTTCCAAAGTGCAGGGGTGGAAAGCAATACCTGAAATTCCTTGGATTGGCTTGACATGGACTTAAGCACACATACCCAAAGGATTAGTTACTTGTTCAGTGGCATAACTACACAAAGTGTTCATCATCTCACGTCAAGTCTGGCTCTGCTAACCCTGGTCTTTGCTGTGTATGCCCTATACCTTGACAGCATATAAAAATGAGGGCAGCAGGAATGCATGTAGGCATGTAGGAACACAAGCTTGATCTCTGTCCTCCACCTGTGTCTAAGGAATGTGAGCGCATCCTGCCCAGCTGTGACAGAGCAGGCAGCACACTAATGACCCTGAACTACGTTATGTGGACAGGCGGTGGAGGCAAGACATGATAACAGAAGGTAGGACTTGTCTACTGCAAGGTTGTCAAAAGTACTTTTTCAATACCATGTTATTTTGGAAAAACTATAAAAGGAAGTCAATGGTAAGGGGCAAATATTTTTTTGGATTTTGATCATTTTACAAGTCACAAAAGTCTGTGTAAAACTGTGCAAATAGAAAGACTGCACACCTAGAAGTCGCATAAGTGACTTCATGACTTTCTCCCTCTTCGAGCTAACATTAGCCCTGAAGCTAAAATGTCTGTGTGTTTTTGTACCAAGATATATTTGCACGAGCAAAGGGTCTTGTTTGTTCTTTTGTTTCCTGGCTGATAAAAGTACCAGGAGTCACTGGATAAAATAGTTCAGGTAAGATAACTTTATAAGGGACAGCAATGTTGGTGATGAATATTTTGCAAGATGAGTGAAGTAATTGACTGAGCACTTTCACGGAAAACAGTCTGTGACTTTCTTAACTTGTAAAATTATTGTTTGCGTAATTCATGGCACAATTTAAATGCGAACAAAAAGTTATTTGTCTCTCTCAATAAACTGCCATTCATATTTTTTCTCAACTAAGGTCCCAGGGGAAGGGGAAGGGAAAGGAAGGAAAAGAAGGGAAGGGACTTCAGCTCTCTATAAAATTATTTTTTGTCCTGCCTGAAATTGGGTTTGCAGCAGTGTTCAACTTGCTTCAACCATAGATCGTATATTAAACAGGATTACAACCTATCTAATATTCTATCTATGGCTCCAACTCACTATTTGGACTGCTGTACTCATTTTTGCATGTGCAACAGCTGCTTATTGCTCCTTTAAATTTTTTTTTTTTTTAAAGAAGAAAAGAAATTATCCTATTTTACCTGGGCTTTTTCTTTTTTGCTGTGGTATTGAAAGAGATACTGAATATCAGTTTTTTTCATTCTAGTATTGTATCAATGATTAAAATTTTAACGTTTTTACATGACAACTCTAGTCCAATGGAAGTTTGCTTCACAAGGTACCATTTCATAATATCATGTATGTTTACCACAATTAGCTATTTTTATGTGATATAGACTGAAGATTAAAAAAAATAAACTCACAACATAAATCTTTAATATACTGTGTAAAGAGGAGAACTGACCTTCATCGTATCTTTGCCTGGACACACTTCCTGGTAATGCACTGGGCACACCCTCGTACAGGCCCTCCCCCACAAAGTCTGTGTAGAAAAGCATAAAAGACATGACGGCCATCCAGCTGCAGAGCTGAGCCACACACAGCTGCCTCATCACCCGTGGGACGTGGCAGTAGCTCCTGTAGATGGCCGGGGTCATGGACCAGCATGTCCTCAGAAGGCACAGCAGGGGTCCCGACTTCAGCAGCCTCAGTTTGCACTTTAGCAGGTAGCAGCATGAGCGTGGCACGCCGCACCGGCCGGCCTCCATCGCGCCAGTCCCTGACTCCAGTAACGATCCAGAGCCTGCCAAGACACTGCTGGCACACGAGGGTTCCTCAGAAACCTTCATGGTGATGAGCACACTGGAGATGAAGATGAGGATGAGAAGGGAGAAGAGGCACTCAGCCTGGCCTCCCAGGTAAACGGAGAGGAGGCCACGACTCCAGTCGAGTGCAGGTAGCAAATAACCAACACACCCTCCCAAGCTGACCATGAAGGAGAACATGGCAAAGGCTTGGCCGCAGTCCTCCTCGTCCCGATACAAGTCCGACAAAAGAGCCTCCAGTGGTGTGAAGCACACCTGTCCACAGAAGTCCAGGAGCCCCACCCCAAGGATGAGGAAGCCCACCTGTAACAAAGCAACAATTACATTAAAGCTAATTTCTTATCTTGTGTGGTTTGTTGGGATAATTCACCGCAATGACAATCACAAACAATAAACAGGTGTTCTACCTGGAGAGTCCGCCCACCCCAGGCAAGGCGTGCAGCAAGTACATCAGCGTGGGGAATGATGACAAGTGCCAACAGGACTCCCAAAGACAGCAGCCAGATGAAAGGCCGTCGCCTGCCATAACTGCTGTTGCAGTGGTCACTGGCTGAGCCAATCAGAGGGATGAACAGAAGGCCGAGCACCGGACCGATACCTGTGGGCAGAACCAGGGATGCAAGAAGTCAGTTTGGTTAAAAGGGAAAATTTGGCACTTTTCATGTTGTAGTCGATTGAAGGAATAAATTCCTCATTGCGTGCAGGCTGAGAAAGCTGAGTTCTCATGCTGCTAAATCTGATGTTCTTCCTGCATCTAGTGATGTCACTGTGGTGTAGTTGGTTTTAAGGAAGAACTACAGGCTACTTCAGCTTGGATTTCTAGTCTCGGCCTCCAAGTAGCCAGGGGACATGCTAGATGAGTAGTTTTGTTATCTAATAGTATATTTTGGCCAACAAAGAAAGAGATAGACACTGTGTAGTGCATGGGGACCAACTCTAGGCCTAAGTCAGTGCCTTGGTTAAGGGGGTTAGGGGTTTTTGGCTGGGGAAGCTGGAGCACCCAGAGTAAACCCATGCAAACATGTAAACTCCACCAATAAAGACATGACCCCAGCTAACTACTGAGCCACTAAGTCAGAGACAGTACTAACAGAACATGTAGAGGAGAAACAGCAAACACACATGGGATAGGACAAAGGAGAAAGACATTTGGACAAGGGCATGTGGGCACATTATGAATTAACAAATGTTTCAAAACAGACTGCATAAGAGAGATGAGGTAGT
This sequence comes from Lutjanus campechanus, assembly GCA_027495735.1. NCBI lineage: Eukaryota > Metazoa > Chordata > Actinopteri > Lutjaniformes > Lutjanidae > Lutjanus > Lutjanus campechanus. The sequence continues at coordinate 51,085 of JAJHUR010126050.1, read as the reverse complement.
TTCCTTCTGAAACTCTGTCACGCATCAAGTTAGTATGATGTCCTTAAAATGACATCCCACACCAAAAACACAAGTATCTGTAAAATCTCTGTTCAGCTTCAGGGGCTTACAACAGTTCCTATGACTGTTTGATGTTCAACACATTAAACGACGTCTACTGGTCCTGTCAGGTCCTCCTCTCAGCTGCCCTACAGGGGGTGAACTGCAGGTGTCCCTCTGCCATCATCCCTGACTGCTGCTGATTGTTCACACAGATGGCCCGCTGCCTGAAGGTAACCCACCCTCAGCTCGTCCTCTACACGTGGTCGGGCCTGGCTAATTAGAACACACCATGTTCAGACACAATATCTGAAACGACCCAATCTCGGGGCTACAGTGTGACATTTAAAAGGCACCCTGCAGAGTTTTCATTATGGACGAGCATGAATTTGTTTACATCCAATATTTCTCATCAAAAGGCACTTTGGCAAAAGCCATGTTGTGAATTCAGTCTGTCTCCTCATGCTAGTAAAACTCATACTAAACTAGGGCTCAACTGACTCTGGATTTGGGGGGCTAATGCTAATATCAATATTAGGGAGTTGAAAAAAGATTAGATATAATTAGATCTATCAACCGATAGTTTGTATATAAAACCCAAAATGACATTAGGGCACTGAAACTCTATAATTATTAAATATAACTTAAAACTTTAAATAAATAATAAGGAAAAGCATCAAACATACATAAAAATAAAAATAAAATGATCTGCATTATGCTCTGTAAAAAACGTTGGACAACAATTATGCTGAGACTGATACAGACCAGGCCAATCGGCTGACCGATGTATCAGACTGGCTCTAATACAAACAATATGAGGACCTCCTCAAAAACAACACTGCTCTACAGCACCACTAGGGGTCAAAAACTCCACAGCAGAGAAACATGACTCAACTTAACCAACATCCATTTGTAGTCTTGATACAGTTTCACAAGAACCTAAAACACAGAGAAAGGAAGACACCTTTTGTGTTTCTGGTATCTGAAGAGCACTCTAAAAACACCCAGAGTCCGTGCAGGGGGGCCTGAAAATAGATGAGCACAGACAAAGAGACCGACGGGCAACTTGAGAAAGACAGACAGGTCGACTGCAGCCAGGCAGTCAGTAACTCCACCACCTTTCATGCTGCTGCAGCTGTGGGGGCCCATCCTAACAATCCTCACCATCCACAGCTGTAACTCTTACTATCTCACACTCTCCCCACTCAGTAGCTGCTCACTACTCCCTGCAATATATACCACGTATATATATCACACACATGCCAAAGCGCGCTTTCCAGCCTCTGAATAAAATACAAGCTGCTTTCCAGCTCTGTTTAGACACACACACACACACACACACACACATCAGTGTGGCATCTAATCCTACCCACACACACACCACATATGATCCCACCTAATATAAAACGTGTCACATTCCACAATGTGCTTTGTTACTTAAATACACGTAAATATGCTTAAAATAACAAGAGTAATGTACCCGTCAGTATCTTCTCCACTTCCAGAGAGGAAACTGGAGAAAGAAAGTAACAACTGGAGGATGAAGCAGCCAACGAATGGCTATTACATAAAGTAGAAAGCAGCCATCTGAGAACCTGACACTACTGCTTGGGGAAATTAGCTTTAACCCTCCCAAGACACAATATCTATCTTCATTCAAATAACACTCCGGCACTCCATTATAATACAGGCAGATGAGAATTAGGTTGAGTGCCATTTCCAGATTGGCTTACAGTGCAGCATGTTTGGGAGGAACTCTACAATGAAATCATTTTTCTTCATATAACCAGCAGCTGTTACAGAAACAGAAGAGTAGAAGTGTATATTGTTTAATACTTTATACTTGAATAGTCACTTCTGTCAGCCTTTTACTTCGGTGAAATTGTATCTCTCATCTGTAGTCACAAGACAATGTCTCAAAGAGACTCCTTTAGTGAAGACCATGTGAAGGTAATTTGGCCTGACAGGATAAATAAGGCAGCTATTCACGTTGCTTACAAGTAAACTCAGTTACAGTGTGCAAACCATATGGGCGATGCTAAAAGTGTGTATGCACAGTACAAACATGCCACAATTTGCGAGCACCAACATGACTGGCCTTTTTCAAAAACTGTCTTAATGTTTGCATCGGGCAGGGTTCCAAATAGTTTCAGTAAATTCTTACAGACTATTGTTAGACTGAAAGGTCTGAGGCAACTGAAGCCACAAATACACAACCACAGGCAAAACTGAATTACATGTTAGCCAGACATAATGGTGCGGTCATCAGCAGCAGACCAGTGTTTGTGGTGTGTATGACCATTTTTGCACAAGGCAGCGCACTGCACAAAGAGGGATACTTTTCATGGCTCTTCCCAGAATTCCTGGATATGATCATGCACCTCACTGTAAAAAAATGATACAAGTGAAAGATATGTTAAAGGGATAGTTCACCCAAAAATGAAAACTCACTCACTCTCATGCCGACTGACTGCATGGCAGAATCTCCCGAACAATGTAAGTGAGTGGTGACCAATTTTCAAACGTAAAAAAACAACAGAATAAAAATATAAAATGCCTCCATACTGCTTGTCTTGTGTAATCAAGTCTCCTAAAGCTCCAACATGCCACGTTGACTGAAAATGTTATGTACACCATATTTTTAGCCTGAATCTTCACTGTAGATCCTCAGCTTTGTGCCACGTTCACATGCGCATGCACGCTGTCAGAACTGGGTGTGTGTGTGTGTGTTGTCACAGTGTGCATGTTGAGACTTTAGGAGACTTGGATTATGCCAGACAAGCAGTATGGAGGCATTTTATGTTTTTTTCCAGTTGTTTTTTACATTTGAAAACTGGTTACCATTCACGTACATTATTTGGGAGATTGGGCAATGCTGTTTTATTGTGAAATTCCAGCAGTGTTTCACGGGCTAACAAAATAAAACTGACCTTCAATTGGCATGAGGGTGAGTGGATGACGACTGAATTGTCACTTTGGGCGAACTATCCCTTAAAAGTGAAAGATAATACACATTAAAATGGCTAAAAGAAACATTCATATTGTGTTGATTTCGGAGGCCCCTCTGGACAAAACGGTAGTGTTTCTAGTCAACTTTTCTACAACAAAATGTAACAGCGAAAATATATTTATCTCAAGAAAAAATCTCCTCCTGATATTTAAAAATGAGGAGAAAAAGCGTGGATTTTTTTCGTCAGGTTTGTCTATAATAGTGACACCATTTACCAGGAAATATTGTGCCTGGTGGCAGACAGATGAAAGTGAGGCTTATAGGGAACCAATCTAAACAGATTGTGTCATTATTCTATAGCCATTGCACCATGTGATCAACATTTACTTCATAATGATGAGTTAAAGCAAAAGAGCTGTGTATTACCACTTATTCATAACCAGTTTGAAATTCTTGTAGTATGTTTACCCTAGACTACAATACAGTGCTAGATGACACAAACAAACTTCAACATCAAAAATGCCTCTCTTACACGGTCTCCACAAAACATAATAATAATCAGGTTACTTGGCCTCAGTAGCTCACTGACACTACAGCAGTGTAAAACTTTAAAAGTAAGTGACTGTGAGATTATTCTGGGTCTGTCACATCTCTGTACAGATCATTCCCCTCAAGTCCAAACAGAAGATGAGCATTCTGGATTCAAATACATGCTGCCTGCATGATACATTTCTTTTAAGCTTTTGGTTTGCAGTTGAATCAATGTTTACACACCACCTGGTGTGTAACAAAAAACAATGCTTTGTATTTTCTGGCTAATTGTTCTCGATGCCTCTCAGTGGCACTAATGTGCATCCATCTCTTAAGAGGAATGTCGGAGGAACACAGACTTAATGGATCATCATTCTAACCTCCTGCACCTTTTACCGAGGAGCAGTGTTGTTTAACAATGCCTCTATAGAGCAGCTGAAGTGAAAACTGGTTTTGAATTTCACTGTTTGGCAGTCCAAATCCTGTACCAAATTTTTCTGCCACTTCTAGTTCAAATCCTATACAAAATGGTACATAAAACGCTCTACAGCATACTTTAGTAGAGCTAATTAGTTGTCAAGTATTGTGTTCTATGCAGCTGTGATGTACAATACAAATATCATTATATATATTTTTTTAAGTCAAATGATTAAGCATTGTAAATTTGCTTAGAGTGTACATATTATATGTAGTAATAGTTACATATAATAGCAATACTGAGTAGCAATATTCAGTGAAACAAACAAAATACCTATTCCCTACAAAATTCCTTCATTTTCCAGGATCATGACAATGATTTTATCTTAACTAAAAGAAAATTAGTTGCTCCTTGTTTTACAGTGTGTAATGGAATTTCATGAACCGCAATGAGTAACACTATGTGTGTCAGTCTGTCTGGAGATCGTGTCTCTACCCGAGGCAGTTTGCCCTCCTGTTGCCTTTAAATTAGTGCCTGATTACAACCTCCACAAAACAACAGGTGATTTGGCCACTGATTTGGGTAACGGCCTCAATTATGTCTTTATGACCTGAATGGGAAAGAAGATAGGAGCCCTGTGGCACAGTCACACCTCTGTGGAACACACAAGGTCACATCTCAATGTGTCAAACTCATTTACAAAGCATACATTCCTCAGAGGGAACAGCCTATTCTGATTTATAGCATTTCTCATGACGTCAGTAGCAACTAATGAAATAGTTTTCCATTTGGATTACAGCTTTAATGTAACCACAGCAAACAAAGCATTCAGACTGATTAAAATAAAACCTCATTTCTTTTCAGCCCAACAATAATACACAAAGCATTGCAAACTGGATAAATGGCACTCAATGGCTCTAAAATATATAAATTGAAACACTTTGACGTGTAACAATCACTCATGTTGTCAGTAAACAAGCCACAGAGGAGACAGTTGAATCCATGAAGCAGTGAGTGTCTTTTCATTAAATACTTTGTCACAAAGGGACAAAGAGGGAAATGATGAAACTATGAATATGTGTGAGAAAGAAAAGAACACATGCATTTACATGCACACGTGTACACTATGAGGTAGTCGGGGTGTAACGAACAATCAATCCAGATTGATGTATTGATTCAGTGATCAACATTCCAAATCATCGATGCAAAGTGAAAACATCAACCCAGGTCATCATCAACTTTTAAGTTAAGCCTTTATTTTGGAATTCCCACAGTGCACCTATATCTGTGAACAGTTATTATTAGTTACGAGTTAGTGGACTGAACTTAACTTGACTGCATTAAGCTGGTTACAATTATTTACAAATATTTATGTTCCGGTTTTTCTTTTATGGCCAAAAGCAGAAAAAGGCATAGCAGCTCCTTGTATAACTGATTGTGTTAAATGAGCATAACATCATCTCATAGCAATCACAGACCCCTGAATTGAATTGAAATCATATCATGGCAGACTTTGTGATATCAGGAAATATTGTATCGCTGTCCAAAGAACTGATATAATATAATATCAGTTCCCCCCATGCCCTTACCTAACACCATGGTCATGTAGCGCTCCTCCACTCCAGCCTCCAGTAGCAGCGGGGGCACGTATGTGATCCCAGCTGCCACACAGATCTCCAGGCCACAGGTCAGGGAGTTCAGCAGGACGAGACGCCACTGAGACCTCCATCCAGGCATATTTACAGGGGCTGGCTCGCCTTTCCTCCCCTCCGGGATGGCCACTACTGGGGGCTGGGGAGAGGGGAGGAGGGACCCGGGCAGGGGCAAGGGGGGGAGCGTGGGGAGACAGATGGTGCCCCAGTGGGACGAGAAGGCTGTCGGAGAGGGACAGCGGCAAAGACACGTGGATGTCTCAGATGACCTGGAGGATTCATCCTCTTCTCAGCATTCTGGATCTGAGGAGAAGTGGGAGAGGAGAGCAGTGAGAAATGGAAAGAAAGTTTTAGAAACTTTTGAAGAAACAACCACATGTGACACGGTCTCCAAATAGCATGTCATCTAATGTATAATTAACTGCTATTTAAGACCGTTAGAAAATGTGAGTAAGGGCTAAGGTATGCCACGTTACACAGGTCATTCACAGGTTACTACACCTGGATGTCAACAGCCTCAGGTTGCATGGGGAATGTCTGCGTGACAGCTCTCTCACAACAGAGTGCAGGTTTCCAGAAACAACAGTCACGAGGATATGATATTGATGTATTCTCAGAGCTCCTCAGCAACAGCTTCAGGACAGAAAGAACAACAACAGGCGGACAGAGGTGATGAGTCAGCTGGAGCGACGTGGCAAACACACCAAACCATTTGCCAGCTGAATTCTTTCTTTCCCTGCTGCTTTGCTCGGCTGTTCTTTAATTCTTTAAGTCTCGAAACGCGTGCGGTCGAGGTTTGCAAGATCAACCTTAAAAAAAAAAAAAAAAGGCTCTAAGTTCTAATTTCTCTCCTTACTGCATCCCACTTTCCCTTCTCAATAATAATTCTACTATTAGAGGGAGGATCTAAAATCCAGCCTTTCCTTGGGTGACCCTGTCATTATCTGTATTATTAAGCTCCAACTGCAGTTTTAGTCTCATACATGAAACCTCCTTCCAGAAGCGTTGAGCAGATTACTACCACCGTTCAGCGGAGAGAGCATGAGACAGTCATCAGCACCTGAAAAGAAGTGTGACTACAAAGAGACTATAATGCAGGAGGTAGATTAAGTCATTATGTCACATGTGAGAGGGACGATCTCATACACCATGTTTTGCTATGCTAGCTTAAGAGGCAGCAAGCTACGTTGTGCCAGACACATGAAAACTGATGAAGTCATCAACTGTGCTGTCAAGGTGATACGCTTAAGTCAGAGATCAAGCTTTGTGCATCAAGACAAACAAAAACAGCAGAATGAACCACAGCAACCTTGTTATTTCCTGCACTGATAAAGTCAACCACACCTTGAAGGATACTTGGTCCAGTGACAATAGCTGGCATTCTTCATTAAATGCGTGTTCATCCTCTCCCTGTTAACTCTAAAAATCACTCTGCATTTTTAAAATGATTTTAGGTTTAATTTTAGGTCTGATTTTAATTCAAAAAGCAAAAGAATAAAAATTAAATAAAATAATCCACTTAAGACAAATTGGACGAGATTAAAACTGTGGAGAAACAGACTGATGAGGCAACATGTCTTCAGTACATCAGGCTGCCTCCAATCTGTGCACATTCATGCACAGATTTGTCTGCTGCTAACGAGCAAAAACAAAAAATAAAACCAAGATATTATCGTCATCATCCACCAATGAGGTGTGCGTTCTTTTAAAGCAGAGGGAAAGAGCAAGAACAGTCAGAACAGCCGCAAACACAGAAACAACAAGGTGCTATATTTGCATTCGGTGTGACATTTCTCTGCCAATGCTGCCCATCTGTTCTCTCCCAGCAAACAAAATGGATGTCATCATCTTCAACAAGACTTGGTTAATCACAGAAATGTGCTCGGCTCAGCAAGTGATCTCATCAGATTCAGCTCCATACAGCATTACAAGAAAAAAATCTCTTCCTTCAGGTAACATGTACAGGGTTGAACAAAGAGCTGATAAAGAGACAAAACAGAAGACATAAGGTTTTCTCAAGAAACTGGAGTTGCTTGGGGCATTGCAACAAAGTTTCCATTATCAACTCAGGAGTTCCATGTCCTTAATCGTCCTTGTTCAACACCACTTGCAATAATCACTGTCAGTCATCCCAGACTGACATGGCTCATCTAAAACCTAAAGGGCTGACGCAACAAACACAATTTTGAAATACTGCACTGTTGACAAGCAGCCTCAGAGAATGGCAGACAACCGCAATATGATTTTTCTTTTTTAGGGGTTCAAGCAGCGTCGCTCGCTGCGGACCCCCATTGTTTTTGTCTTGATTCTTTCTCGCTTTCTTTCTGATATTTCTTTTCTCTGCTAAAAACATTTGTGCAGCAAAAAACAAAAAAAAAAACACCAAAACTGGCAGGTGGGTTGCAAATTCTACCCAATTTTATCAAAATCCTATTTTTGCAAACTTGTCTTAGACCATTGGGCCAATCGTCCTGAAAATCAGTCAGCATTATCTACAGACTTTGCCTTGTAAAATCAAAACTTGATAACTTTAGATCAGCAATCAATTTTTTATCATTTTAAAAAAAAAATCAAAATAGCTCATTAACTCAGATTTAATGGATATGGTGCTGTGTTCTTTATAGTATATCAGTTTTCCCAATAAATGATTAAATGATTAATTGAAATACTGCACACCACTCTGTTGAGCCGAATTAAATAACCAATTTCATCACCACAACAACTCTACTAAAACTGATGTGTTCTTTTCTCATCATTGTTATCAAAAATCTTAACTGAATGTCATCAGTGATGCCATCAGAGTTCCTACAGCATTCATACATTCCCAGCTCAGTCATTGCGAGTCCTTTGATATCGAGGCTCTTTGAGAATCTGAAGGACAAAGCGACAGTGTTAGCAGGCTGGACCTAGCAGGGGCCTGGGTCACTGAGAGAGAGGACCATTTCACACCCGTCAGATCTCATTCCCACCCAGCCTGGGTACACTGAAAGACGCCCATCAGGGGACCAGCCTTTGCCCCTACGGCCTGTCTGGCCACTACAACCCCCTACCAACATATTCTGTGTATGTGTATATGTACAACCCCTCTGCCTCCCTCTTCGCTGCATTTCTCCCTTATCCTTCCTCAGCCCCTGAGGTCAGCTTCGTCCCTGACCTGCATTTTGAGAGGAACCCTTTTGACATGTCTGCCCACGACTGAGACTCAGAACCATAAAGGCATAACCAGTGTGAATGCTTTCTATTGCAGGCCCAGCTGACTCTCTGTCAGACGTTCTCACTGGAAACACAAGGGCCCCCAATGGCAAGAATAGAGACATTTGATTTGTCCACCCAAGCAGCCGCGGTTTGTCTGGACGCCTGCCCAAATGCAAGTCAGATTCCAGGGTTTTGTAAATTGAATGGTTGCTTAAGTCTTGACCCGAGTCAGAGTTAGGACAGAAGCAGGGGAGGATGGAAGGACTCAGAGACGGTGGCAGGGACACAGGGAAGTAGGGCAGAGAACCATTTATCAGTCCATTTATCCACCTCAAAGTCAAACATAAAAATAAAATCCAGTTGTTTGTTTTAAATATGGTACTCTTTAGCCAATGCAATGTTTGTAGAACGGGTACAAAGCACTCAAGTTGCATTTTAAGGATGGAAGACAGAAACACACACACAGGCAACCCACACAGTCATTCCACCACCCGTTTAATGACACCTCTGACTCTACAATGTATTCTAGTCATGCCCTTCGTCGTCTTCCCATAGCCTTGGAGACACAAACACACGCACACACTGTTAGACAAACAGCCCTCCTTGTCACCTTATGTGTTTAAACACTACAATATGAGCCAGGCTGCTGAGAGGAAGGGGGTGGGAGTGGGGGGCTGCTTTTGTCAGCTCTCCCACTGCTCCATTACCAAGCTCTATTCAGCCGCAGGCCCCCCCAAAAATCGGTCCTAATGACTCTGAGTGGTATTCTTACAGTACAAAACAGGCTTTGTATACATTGTGCCAGGGAGAGTAATGTGATATAGTGAGGTATCAAGTCCATTTCCAAGTCTTTTATTAACGCAGAGTTCATATAGATGGTAGGATATAGAAAGTGTGTGTATGTGTGTGTAGCGTTGGGGGGGTGGGGGGTCTCCCAGCAGACAGAAGGGTCGGGAAGAGAAGAGGGGAAGGAATTGCTCTGAGATGACATCAGAGCCACAAGCACAGTGGAGGCTGTGGCTGTAGAAACCTCAGCAGGAGGGTCTGGGTTGTGTGTTTGGCTCAAGCTGAATGGCTGCAGCGCTGTGGCCGTCCTCCCTCTGAGTTCCTGCACATTAATGGACCTGACCGTCTGCATGGAGGGACAGCAGGACCAGCTTTTATGCTGACTGCTCCCCTGGCTTACTTCCTGCAAACGTCTCTCTGTGGCTCTCCTTCTCTGCTGTCTGAGTAACAGTTAAATGAGTTAAGTGACCCCGAATGAAAACTGCACTGCTTACAATGCTACCATAATATCACTACCTCAGCATTTCCTAACGGTGCAGATTGGCGTTGTTGTGTGAGAGCCTGGCATCACTGAATGATGGCCCCAGACAGGACACCGTCTTCAACATGTCCTCAGACATAAATGCCACTTTTGTCTGATTTTCAAACCCAAGCAACAAAAAAATAACAAAAGGTTTTCCTCTTAACTGCAGCACTATTTATCCATCTCGTTTTCATGTGAGTTACCCAGTTTTGGAGATATCTGCCTTCTCTTGAATGTAATCAAAGTAGCTCAGCATCACTGTGCTAGCTCAGTGGTGCTAACATTAACAGCTCAACTGAGGAGGATGTCATTGATGTTCACATCACAAGCCTCTCGTCCATGAGTAGATGCACGTTTCCGTCAGCACAGTGGTACGGTTGATGGGTGTGGTTTGGAAGAAGGAAAATAAATACTACATGAAACTGCTTACAACAAGGTCTCTGGATTATCTTGATGAAATGGATCATGATTTCTGGAAAGAGATATTGCTATTGAGTTTTTCAAAAGTAATCAATTCATTTTGTGAGCACCACAAGCTGGGTGCCATCTAGTTTCATTATATTCAAGAGAAGAAATCTCTATGCCTGATATCTCCAAAACTCAACAACTAACACCAAAACTATCTAGATTGATAAATAGCACTACAAATTAATATTTTTGATTCTAGGGTGAACTTTCCCTTTATTAAACAGATCTGTGCACCAACTCTAAATCTTATACCTGGACTGTTAACTGTTATTGTCTCTATCAGTCCCTCTGCCCACCTCAAATTTATATTTACCTTTATCATTTATAATTCAAATTTCAGTTTCATTCATCTGTTGCTTTTTAATGACAGTTCAACTATTTTCAGTGCTTATTTGTCAAATAGCATCTACAGACATCAATTGACATTTCGTCCGCTTTCAGTTCTGGCTAATCAGCTGATGGTTAGCCTGCTTTCAGTCCCTCAGCGCTTAATTCATCTTCTTTCAATGTTCACATTCACACTGCTTCAACCGTCAACAGACCTTTATACTTGAAACTAAAATTTCAAATGCTAACAGTGATTACACATCAACTTTTTTCAACTGCTTTAATGGTTTAAGGTATGTTAAAATAGAAAATGAAATGAATGTTCACCTCCTGTAATTTGCGCAGTTTGACTGCTGGAGTGTTTGTGTGCATTTACCCAAAGACCAAATGTACTGTACGTTGGCTGTAACGCTCTAAATTCAGTTTAGCCTCCGACTGAACTCAGAACTCACCTGAAACTTCAGTTCTGTCACTTCCCTCCATTATCTCTCCTTTTCTTCTCATGTCTGTACCTTTGTGAAGCAGATTCATAAAGCCTGGGGATACTTGCAGATTGCAGAACAAGTTTAACCATTTGCATCAACTCAGGCAAATCCGCAACTAATCGTCTTCAGTTCGTATGCAATTGAACTGCTTCTAAAACTTGTTTCACACTCTGAACACACAGACTTCAAATGACACAATCATTTAATATTCACACCTCAACTGCCACTTCAAACCCTGTCAGTTCTTTAACTTCAACTGCTGTAAGTGCTTAAATTCAAAGCAACTCCGATACAACAATTCACATGCAAACAATTGTTTAAAGACATTTAAACCTGTTTTCACATGAAATTTTCAGCATGAGCAAGACCACTGAAATTTTTTAAGCAATCGTATGCTTTTACAATTTAAAGACATTACAGACAGATTTGACCATTCTTCCTACCCTCTTTCCATCTGCCAATCTTATCTCCATACCTCCTAAGTTCATCTCTACCAGGTGTTGTACATTGCTCCCTGGCCTGTCATCCAGATAAGGACACCATCACACCTCTGGCACCCTTTTGCCAAATACACCGTTTCGGTCTGTTACTGACAACTGGATAATAACATGAAACTTGTCTTACTTACTTCAATAAAAAAGTTTAGTGTTTGATTTGTGTTCTGCCTCTGCTCACTTGAAAGGCAGCCCTGACCATGCTGACCCTACCCCCCAGCCTGTAATCTTAAGCCCACATCCGTCACTGCGACCCCTGACCCTGCCTTTCACCACAAATCATGTGACCAACCTAAAATTTCAAAGCTGTCTGCTGCTAATAGTCTCCTCCTGTACTGCGCTGCCTAGTTAAAGGAAAAGTCAACCTGTCGCCAGTTATTTTAAAGCAGTGCTTCTGAGAGAAGATACTATGGGAGGACGTACATCTTATAATGGAACAGGAAAGACGACCTTGTCTTATTTCTGGAGGGTCTAATGACACTCTTTGCACTGCCAAAATGTGAAGTGCTCTTTCCATCTCTGCACCTAATTAGGACGATGACTCAGAATAAGTCCCTTAAGTTTCAAAGACCAAAAAGATGACAAGAAACTAATAGTTCATGGCTCCTGAGAGAGCAATGCTATCAGTGTCTTCAAGAATTATTTTAGGAAGAGAACGTAATTTCTGGTTCTATTATCATAGCAATCCCTCAAATTTCCATTCACTCACAACACAGAAATACGCCACAACTGTTCTAAACAGCATCTCAACCCTAACAGACTCCAGACTCCAACCTTGGAAAAGTGAGAGGAGAAAAGTATCAGCGCTTATCTGAGGGGGGCTACAGAGGACTCGCACAGACACAAAAACACCCACACATATCACACTTATCAGGTGAACATGAGAGGAATGCAGGCGAGGTTGGGTTGACCTGGTGTGGGATTAGGGTGTGTGTGTGTGTCAGAGGGTGAACTGAGGGAAGCCTGCCTGCGCCTCTGTCCACACCAGAGAATGATGCCAGCTCAGCTCAGGGAGGTGACCGTTATCATTCTTGCCCATGCAAATAACATGACAATGGAGCACGGCAGAGTTCTGCTGTGTTGCCTCTTGTGAGTCAGTGTGGCTGATAAGATGCCTCCCCATGGACTGTGGCTTTCCAGCCACTGAAAACCTTTTGTGTCAAGGTGAAAGGACTAATGAGAGGGAATGCAAACGCTAATGAGTTTTCATTCAAGCATGATCAGGTGTGTTTACATTTAGTTAATAGAGCGGTCAAAATTTTAATTAGGTTTAATCAACAACCAGTTAATTACTGTAAGATGTTATTTCTGATTAACACCATGTTGGAACATGCAAGCATGAAATTTCATTTAGTACGATGCAGGAAAAAATGTATGACGACATTTTATGCTAATTTCTCAATGACAGCTTTTATCTTCATTCTGCCAATTTTTGTTTCCTTTAATAATCAAACTAACAAAACTGTTGCTCAGTTTAATCTCGGCAGAAGTTTATGAATTTCTAAACCTTATTTAAAAACATAAAATTTGTATTTTAAGTCAAATCATTAATATAGCCATGTTTATGACACTGCATGCATCAGGGAATTGACTGACTCAGCCTGTTTGGCCTCATTTTTCAATCAGAAAATGGCTTTGCTTACATCTCTTACATGCACATTCATGTTAATAAATGAACATTATTATAAAAATGATACAAAGGTCACAAAGGTTTTTCTTTGTCAAAAACATGGCTTAAATTAGACTTTTTATTAAAAGGATACAGCTGACCTTTCACTGCCATTAGCAGACACAATACAGATGTAGTTTCATTTCATACGCTACAGTGAGCTCATCAAATTCAGAGGAAATTCATTACGCTTGGCTGAATGACAGCGTCTAAAAATCCCAAACGCAGGACTAAAAGTGCCTATCTTTGCTGTTAGAGAGACATTTATTCAGTTCTGTTTAGTTTATCCTGTACATTAACTGTTTGCACCACTAGCATTTCACACATTGAGGTAAGATAATTTAAGAGAAAGTGTGATCATCGCAAAATAACATGATGACAAAAAGGAGTTATTTGGCAAAATGATACTCACCAGCCAAACAAGTGAAGCTCAGAGGTCCATCTACAGACTTGCATTTCTGAAGATTGAGCATCTAATCTATTTTAAAGGCTGCTCACCCTCTTTATCCAATCAACACACTCCACACACTTGCAGCATATCTACACTGACTCTTTTGACCACCTGCTTCAACTCTATGCTCAAGAGTCTGACTCTTTTTTTATCCTGCTGCTTTTTGTGTCCCCTGTTCCCTCCTCTCTTATTTAGCCCACCTCCTCTGCATCCCTCCCATTATTTTCCCTCCTTCCCTCCCTCCCTCTCCTCTGTGCCTCAGCCTGTAAGGTGGGAAATGGGAAAATCCCAAAGCACTTGAGGAATCCTGGTGCTTTCTGTCTGTCTTTATCTGTCTCAAAATATGACTCATTTCTGTTTTACCCCCAAGATTTTCTCTTTAAGGCAAAATTCAGACCACTACTGAACCTCGAGCTGAAATATGGTACAGAGACACACTCACCTGTGTTGTATGATAAGAGCACAACAGGCAGTTAGGAAACAAAGAATGAATTGATATCATCTAACAACCCCACACTGAGGCCACTCCCCCATCCTTTCTCTCCCACTATCTCTAACCACTCCCTAAAAGTTCTATAATATAGCCCCTGACCCGGTATCATGTTCAGCTGCCTATCAGGGCTGGGGGGGCCACCCTCCCACCCTCTCTCATTACCTCCCTTCCTGCAGGCCCAGTCTTAGTTAAGCTCATACTCCTGCATGACCGCTTGCCCATGGACTGCTTTAACCCTTTTCCTGGTTCACCAGCTCAGTTAGCAGTAAGCCTATTTGAGTAGACACGTACATGCACACACGCGCAGACAATTGCACGCGCACACACACACACACTCACGCTCAGACTATCACTCCACCCCCGGCCGACTGCCATGTCTGTACCCCACGCCTGGAGGCCAAGACCAACCCTCTATAGAAAAGCTTTTAATTAGATAACAGTGAGAGGAAGAAAAAAAAAAGCGGAGCAGAGGGAGATCTAAAATGGAGAGGGTGGTTAGTAGTGGAGTGGGAGGGTGGCTGGTGTTGGGTAATGTCATTAGACTATGGCTGGCTTTAAGGAATCTCCATTTCTGGAGCCCGGAGACAGATCAATATTGAGACAGAGAGCAGGGAATGTCTGCTGGCAGCATTTCCCCTCTGCAACAGGAGCGGCTTGCCTGGAATTAAGAGAATTCTGAAAATCCCATTTTGGAAAGAAAGGCCGGGCCTCACTCACTCCAACAGGACTTATGTGCCTGGTCTATGGCTGCATCTAATGATTATTTTCATTGTAGATTAACCTGTTGATTATTTTCTTGATTAATAAAGTGGTTGCTTGGTCTAGAAATTTGATAAATTGGTCAAATATGTTAAGTGTTTCCCAAAATCCAAGATGATGTCCTCAACCCAACAACCCAAAGATATCCAGTTTACTGTTACAGCGGAGTAAAGAAGCCAGAAAAATAATCCCATTTAAAAAGCTGGAATGACTTTTTTTTTCTTAAAGCTACTACAAGATTTTGTTGGTTTTGTCGACAACTGTGGACAAAAGTAGTTCCACCATCATAACCACAAAATATAATGTCAAAAATAATTATTTTAAGAAAAATGCTTCTTTTTAACTGGTGTACTCGTGTACTGTAACTCTTCACAGAAAACTGTAAATACAGGCTCATTTCATCTGATTTCACAGAGAATCCAGCCTGGTGACAGGAATTAAGAATAACTTTAAAGAAATAGCTGATCTTCTCGCACATGGTCTTGTTTGGTTATGTAGCTATTTGCCTGAAATTGAGACTTTCATAACCAGCTAAGCTTGTTGTAGCTTTAAAAAAACGTTCAAACAGTTCATCAATTATAAAAATATCTGGAGATTAATTTAGTAATCAATACTTAACCAATTAGTCATTGCAACATAACAAGTGTGCACAAAACTATCAGTGCACTCCCTTTCAAATAGTGGACAAAGGTATATTTTGTCATTGGTGAGCAGTTACCCACCCCAAGTATAAATATGCGCACACACCTTCCCAGTAGCCTAATAATTAACTAGGAATGGAAAATACCAAAAAAGGTTTTCACTGGGTCACTTCAGGAGAGCTGTAAGGAAGTAAAAAGAATAATGAGGTATACAGTGAAAAAAAAAAAAACTAATGCTGCAGCCACCCCCACCCCCCAACCTCAAGTTCCACACATACCAGACACTTTGCTTTCCCCACCCGGCTGACGGCTCTTTCTACAAATGGCTCTGTTGCCACATAAAATGATAATACAACAAAACCGTACACCTCTTCAACTGTACTGATGTTTCTATTGTTTACATGGGGTGTGTGCTTGACTACAGCCTTGGCTAAAGATGCAGAAGGTTTTAATTCCATGGTAGCCTTTTCCACAAACCCGGCTTCTCCAGCGCCGGCCAAACCCAACGTGCCCATAATAAGCTACAACACACTGCTCCCTGCTTTGATAAACCAAGGAAACCAAAACAGTGTGTCAGAAATAGAACTCAAGGGCCACTACTCCTGGCAGAGCAGCAGGGTCCCAATAAAGCCTAAATGTCACCCACATTATACATAGCACGAAGGATGGGAAGGATCAATCACTCATTGTGTGCTTCCACAGCAAATTAACCTTTAAGTAAATACGTGACGCTGATGCTTAAACACAGAGCTTATATACATACCGATTAGCTTTTAACATGTAACGCCTTCAGGATAAGCACTACTCCAATAACCATCTAAGAGCAGCAGACAGTTAGCATTCTCCAGGAGTTATCTATACGAGCACATAACATAGATGCTACAAGACTCTTCTATATAGTCCCCTAAGGCTCAAGAATCCCATCAGTGTTTTAGTTACACAGGGCCATCTGTTGCACACTGCCACACGACTGTCACAGCTGCCACAGTATCATAAATAATGAAAATGCAATTATGAATCAATCCATAAAGCTGCACTAAGAGGCACACATTATGTTGTATCCCCTTTAGGATCAATCATACTTTGCACAAGGCTGCTTTACACATGTTTGTTTCCCATGCCTGAGAGAAGCAGATGAGCTAAAAGCCACAAGTTAACTTAAGTTTGTAGAGTTTTTCCTGTGCGCCGAATTTAAGGGCTGACACATGTGACACTTTAACTTGATAAAATTTGGACTATTTAATAAAACTTTGACATGCGTCGGTGAAAAATGCAGGGTTTTCCCCAAAGAATGTAGTTTCCACTGTGCTATGGCTGCAGTACTACCTGGTATTATCACAAGCTTTACCATTGGATTATAAAAGAACAGTCCACAACACAGGTGCCAAAAACCTCTGCTCCAACAAATAATTACTGACACAATTCTACCTCTAATGTAGAATTTATCAAACTGTCTTACTAACGACAATGACAGAAACATTATATTGACCATGTGAATGGCATTTTCCCAGAACAAATGGCATTTTCCTCTTTTACCGCTTTCAGTGTAACAAATCCACAGGGTTTTTTTCCCACATGGAACTGAGATAAAGAACCAGCAGCTTTAGACCAAATAAAACCATCAGGCAAATAAATGAGAACACACCAGGTAAAAAAAAAAAAAGGCTACGGTTCTGTTTTCCTATTGAGTTTGATATGATCATTGCACATATTATAAACATCTTCTCGCATGGAGAATCACTTCATTCATTACACCATTTTGCTTTACTTTCATCTAGATCCATTAGCGAGACTGATAGCTGAACAGACATGTAACATCACCAACAGCAAGTGAAAGAGCACTGCTTAGAGAGCATTACTCGCTGGTAGGATCTGTTCACGATCTGGCCACATGTTAACCCACTGAGAAAAGAGGTGTTCTTACGCAACATAAATGGGCTCTTATAGAAACAACAGAAGAACACTCGTGGGGGCCGAGATGCTAAATGTCCATTGAGAAACACAGTCAATTACATTAGATGCTATCTTGAACATTACAAGGAACTCTTGTTCTGTAGTTCTTCCCACCTGCTAACAGAAGAAAACAAGGATTGGGGGAGGACAAGTTATATTTATTAATTTATAAACTGTGATATTATAAATATTTGCACAATAAATGTGCCAGTGTCATGTTTAGTTACACAGTGGCAACCTGAGAAAACTAAATTGGGTGACTGCACTTTGCTTCACCAAAAACAAAAAACAAAAAAAGTTGTCCCACATTCGTCTCAGGATTTGTTATCAATTCGTCATCAGCCTGCACCACCCAATTGTCTAGAAAATGTGAGAGCCCACACCGCTTTGTTTGGAAACAAAGTGCTGCATAGTCAAGCTAGTATGCTGTCCTGTGGATGAGGCTGCGGAAAGAACGGATTAAAATATTTCTTTAGCTTTCTTTCATCTTCAAATTAGTTGGTTTACAGGCATCATAAAAACATGGTGATAGACGCTGGTGGTGTTTGTTTCTCTTGAGAGGCCTCTGTGTTCTTTTATTGTGGATTTTTGTATATCATGTCATATTTGTTGCACTTAAATATGTTGTGATTTTGTATGGCCGTTTCCTAGGCCTGGTCTCTCATGTAAAAAGAGATATTTCTTTTTAATCTCAATGGAACTTCCTGGTAAAATAAAGGCAAAGTAAATAAAAATGACTGTCTCCACCGTAGCCTCTGCTGACTTCACATCGTATCTGCATTTATGAGTGTGTATGTGGAGGAGCTGCCCCACCACAGAGCAGCGAGAGCTACAGCGTGATAATAAATTACACCAAAATGTTGAAAGATTTGCAAGAGTTTTTATGCAGCAAACTAAGAAGCAGTTAGACTACATTCTGACAGCTTTGCTCTTAACTTTTTGTTACTTTTTCCTACAGTGCGCACAACAAAGAGGAGGAGGAGTTGCTTATAAGGCCATTTCACCATCCGTTACAAGGACATGGTTCAGGTTTAAAAGTCAGACTACAAGCAGAAAACAAATCTGCAAATCATGCTAGACAACAGTGGTTAAACAAGGAATACATGTTGTCCTCTTAAATGTATCACTAGGAGATATTTTACATAGTACTGAGGTTTTTAAGAACATTTAATGTTGAACTGGAATGATAGAAAAAAATGCAAAACCTTTACTCAAGTATAACAACAGCTGCCATGCAGTTGCCATACCAGTGCTTTACCCCTTCAGAGGCATTTATATAGAAATTTTAAGAAAAACAAATATACCATGGTATAAATAACATTACTGTCAATGCTCTTTCATCTTTCAGTTCACAACAGGAACAGCTTTGTTTGTTGTGTTTGGCTGAACAACAAGAAAAAAATCAAAATATTGTGTGCAATCACTTAACAAGAACAGCATCAAGGACAGGGCGTACAGCGCATGCACATACAGTACACAAAACAAGGCTCCAGTTAGCTTTTCTATTCCAGGTGCTGTGTAGAGTTCAGCACAGCGCCCACATGGACCCATGCAGATGTGCCAAATGTTAATGCTTTACAATGTTTGTGCAGTTTCTTAAAATAAAGGCAAGTCAGCAAACTTTAAAATACTTAAGACAGCAGTATAGAAGCACTGCGTGACTTGTAGGAAATTGAGGGCTGAGAGACATTACAGAGAGAGGAAACAGTGCCAGGGAGGCCCTTCCAGCTGTTTTTCAAGAAACTAGAAACACCAAGGTCATGAACCTTCCAGCTGCATGGATACAGTTAATATAGCCATGCAGAGAGGACTGACAGCCATAAGGACAGATGGACATCAACAGGTCCATCTCCCTTTTCCAGCTGTTGTCAGAGCAGGAGTGGCCCCGAGGCACAATGATTAACGCCTCAGTCAAATGCTACACAAACCAGATGGTAAAGATGGAAGACAAGGGCAACATCCTCTTGCTCCTCTTTAACTAGTAGCATACACAGGAAGGCATGAACCCACACACATACACACACCATGACCCTAAATATATGCTTAACCTTGTGCACACACATAACGTTTAAATCATCTTTAATAACCATCCTGCCCACAGTGAAGTTGTAATCATATTTAATGTAGCCCTTCCTTCAGAAACATAAAAGCAGAAGCAGAAAAACACAATTACACAATAGAAAGGGTTTTACAACATTACCATCTTTGCATGCCCAACCCATAACTACCAACTAAAAGGCGGAAGCCTACTCTGGGCTTTGTGGAAAAATAAGAAATGTCAATCATCAGCTCTACCAGACGAAAAGCCTGCCAACAAAAGAAACATGTAATCAAGACAAATTGTTCCTTTCCTTCATTTTAATCATGCCCTCCAAACCTTGGACAGGACACTTGATATCAAAACCACCAAAACAAGCACACCAACGGGACATTGTTTACCATCTACTAGGGTGGAACAGCAATTCCATTAACGCTTCTGTCTGCGTCCATCTGTGTGGGTTACTGTACTCATATGTGCATGAGCGGGCTCCTTTTCACACGTGTGAGCTGTGGGGACCATCGGGGACCCATCATGGCTGATCCCCTAAGCCTGCTGTACGAAACATTTCTGACAAAACACTGAACTGGCAGGAGCAGGCATCAAAGCACTCACACACATATTGACTCAAATCATAAGCTTGATCCTTTCACAAGGCACAGAGCATCTCACATATCAAAGGACTCCCTCAAACACTCAACAGCATCCCTTTCAGCTTACTACATGAAAGAGAACACTGTGGTGTCTCATAATATGCTGTTTTCCCCATTCACAGTGCCAAACTTCAAAGAGGCCTAAATTAAGTTGGAAACCTTTCACTGTCCCCTTGGCTTGGTGTTTCCTGACAGTTTCAGTAAGAAATAATCAGGAGGTGGCAGGGTCATTCATAATTTGGCACACTAAGGGCCTTACCAGATTTGCTCTTTCCAGATCTGCCACTCTATGCGCTCTCTGGGGCGTCTCTGAGTTGCACAGAGGAGCGGGGTGTGAATATGTATTGCAAACATCTGGCTAAGTCCTTATCACCATGGGAAAATGTCTGAGGACAAGCCTGTGTTATCCCAGCTCCAGGGCCCATACTTGTCTCATCTGGACTTCCAACTATGGTCTAGCAGCCATGTCAAACTCTGAAAGTAGTGCTTCTCATTTATGGGGAATTACGGAAAAGCAATAGGCTCGTTTGCCGTCTGTTCCTCGCCTTTTTGTGAGAGCTGGACCTGAGGCTGTTTTGCCTTCAATGCCACACAGTCCCCCTCCACACTTAGACCATGTGGGTAGAAATAAGTTAAGTCAGTAAATTGAATTAGGCTAGCAGAGGGGGTGTGAGAGTGAAAACAACGCAAACCGACTCAGACTGTTGGGTCTGTCGTTTTCTCTCACCGAAAATGAAGTGAGTGCTGCCATGGTAGCTATGAGTAACTTGGTTTTTGTCAAAAGCACTCGGGTAGAATTGATAAGCGAGGGTCCTGGCAACACTTCCAAGAACCAGAGGCAAAGTCCTGATATGTACAACATGTATTCATTCTAAAAACAAATTAAAATTGAAGCAGAACCAGAGATATCAGCTTTTTTATTCCTTCCTGTCAAAACCAAGTGCCTACATTACCCACAATTAGAGATGAAACAGTATGAATTTTTTTTTATCATGATTAGAGTGACCAAAATTATCCTAATCATCAATATTATCATGGTATTGCTAGAATGTACAAAATGGTCTAAAAATACAGTTAATTTCACCTAATTTTATGCTGAAAATAAATGATTGGAAATGGCATCATGTCCTTTACAATGTCAGTGTTTTCAGTGATGCAAAACAAATCCATGTCGTGTGCTGCACCTGCAACTTTTGTTGATGCTAAACAATACTTGAGTTTTTTAAAATGTGATAATCAAGCTTGGTTTTAGTGCCGATTAAAATTTGAAATGAGAATACTATTTGTCAGAAATTTTTGATGTGGTTTATCATGAAACTGGTAACTGTTTTCATCCCTACCCATAATGCAACTATTTTGGTCAGGAATTTAAGTGTGTTATGCTAGTTGTGGCAAACATAGCCATAAGCAAAGATCTAAAAAAGATCTGGTCAGTTCACTTCTTTCTAAATCCACGCACATTTTCAGCCTTATTAGAACTTGCTCTGCCTGGACCCACAAGAGGCTTAATAAAATATTTTCCACAGTTGCAGGAAGACCTGTAAATACATGTTGATGTGTAAGGACATTCAGACAGAATCAGGCATTGAGGTGGTGTGTGGCATTTTTTAGTTGTGATGAGAACAAGGAAACAATCAAAATCAGAAATGGTATTATATTTCATTACATTTAATATGACATTTTCACCTTTGTGTCGTTTGTTTTTTGGCATCCCCTGCAGTCCCCACTGCCCCAGCCCAGACTACTTAATGAATGTATGGAAATGAGGAGAAAGGAGAGTGACAAAGTAACAAAAAGAGCTGGAGCTCCTGGAGAGTTCTGAGATCAGTCAGAGGCTCTTTGGGGCAGCAAAACACTCTAGCAGTGGTCAAATTCGCATGAATATATCAGACAAAAATTTGCCTCAGATTCTGTCTGAAAGCGTTTTGGATGCTGATTCTTATATGACAATTCTTTTATAACCAGAGCAAGACATTACACTGATCACTGCAGCTGAGTGCACAAGAGGACAGAGCATCCTTCCATCAGTCATCCTTACAGTATGTTTTACAATGACAGGGGAAAGATACACAGCAGCAGACAGTTACTTTTGCCAGCAAAACCAAATGAAAGCCACTCATATGTTCCCATAACTTACTAAATGCTTCTGTTTTTAGAAACTACTGTGCAGTTGGCATACTTCACCCACTGTGTTACAGTGCATTTAAGTTTGAATGACAAAAATACAGAGCAGCAAATTAGGATTAAAGAGAAAAGCAGTTGGCCAAGCATGCCACTGGAGAACTGAACCAGTGCCAACGCACCCACACACTCTGGCACGGAGCGATTTCATGCCAACTGAAGAGAAGATGGGGAATATTCATGTCTTTAGACCAGACATTCAAAGAAACACAGACAAGCTAGATGCCTGAACCGAATATGCCTTCACCCTCTCGCACCAATTAAAGTTAGCCATGATCCCAGGAGTGGGTCCAAGAGGACTGTGATCCTGACAGAAGCTCAGCCATGCACATCATATTGTCAGAGGACTTCACTGTGTGAGTCTTTCATGATGCCACAGGGAGACAGAGGTGTTAGAATGTTGTTACAAGTTTGAAAAGGAGATAATAGAAACTGAATGAACTCGAGGGAGAACAAATGACTCAACTAAAGCCTCAGTTATATCACTCTTAAATCAGATCCTCCCTGTCATTTGGGCTACACCAAACGATTATTTTCATTGCAGATTAATCTGATGGTTATTATCTAGATTAACTGATTAGTTGTTTGTAGGGGCGTAAGAAAATAAAAATGTGCTTCTGATATGTTTTGTGATAGTGAATCAATTCTCAAAAAACGCTGTATCATGATACGCACACTAGGTAGCAGTGCTGTTATCTATCTTCACTGTTTTGATTGAATAAAAATGAAACTTCTCAAATATTATGTATATGGTGGTAAAACAGTTTCCCTAAAATTAGATTAAAAAATTGAAATATATAATATTGCTTATATTATCACAATATATTAAAGCAATAATCATATGAGAGGGAGAGCAGTTGTTCTAAATATCAGCATGGATGTGTTTCAGTTGTTACTTGGTTGTGACTAACTGTTGTATAATGAATCGTAACTCCTTTATCGTGATACATATTACATGACCACATTGTTGCCAATACAAAGCCCTTGAAGTTGCAGAAAATGGTGGAAAATGTTGATCAGTGTTTCTCAAAGGCCAAGATGACTCCATCAATCTGCTTGTTTTGCCCACAACCCAAAGAAATTCAGTTTATCTTCATAAAGGAGTAAAGAAACCAGAAAATATTTACATCTAAGAAGCTGAAATCAGAGAATCAGCCAATTATCAAAATAGTTCACGATTAATTTAATAATTCATAATTGCGACTCTACTTGTCATAACAAACGGTTAGTGACGAGTAAAATTCCCAGCAGCAGCTGTGAGAAAGCGGCCATAATGTCAAAAACAAAGAAGAAGCTGAATGATAACAATGTCACAGAGGTGACATTCCTTGGTGGTAGGGTAGCTGACGTCTTTTCTTTTAGCTGTGGCCCATTAGGGGAGCCTGTAAGCGGTCTTTCTCTCTGGCCCAGCTGGCTGCGGAGCACTATTACAGGGAAACTGTTTGGACTTTGACCCCGCAGCCCGCAGAGAGCTGGGAAAAACTTTTGCGCTCCTCTGCTTCCTGCATGAGAGATGCAGGAACCAGACAGGTTGCTTAATATTCAACCCTTTCCCCTGCAGTTAGTGAGTTATGGTGGTCTTAATAATGTTCATTCCAGCACTTGCGAGATTTTCCCAGTCTGAGAGCAGCAGGTGCTGTGCTGCTTTTGATTGGTGGTTGTTGTCCTCCAGGGAAACACATACAGAACTAAAAAAAAAAAAATAACAACTTTCTTTTACCATTACCATTTCTTTCCCCCCTCCTGTTTCAACAAATGAGCTCAGTGTTTTTACAATGATTAGCGCTTGAGGGACATATTCACTTGTTCAGCAGTAAATGTACAAGGCCCAAATGGTTTGAATGTTTGCCTAAAAGATAACAGAGTACACCATGCAGATCTGAGAAATGAACTCCTGCTAAATCGGAGTTCATGCAGAGACAAAGGAAATAGAGGCAGTCAGCATGGATTCTGTCAATATGAAGCCTGCAGCTCAAATGACATAAAACCCTGAGGCAATTGGTCCAACTAAAGTGCAGACGAGGTTTCATCTAATTTCCTGCAGACAGAAAATCACAAAGTAAATATTACTTTTCATAATGCGTAAAATTGAGGCACAGCAACAACTAGGATAAAATCTCCAGTAATATGTACAACAAAACGAAAGATAAACGTTTTTAGACTGAATTGCTTCAATTATCAAAAAGTGCCTTGTCATTCATAATCAAAAGTCTATATTTTAGGAGCAAATCTTAAAATTGTGGTTTATTTTTTATGTTGTAAATCTGCGTTGAGTGGAAAAATGCCAGTGTTGAAACATAGAACTTGAGAGTTGAAAAAGACAAGTTAGGTTCAATGACACTGTGGTAAATAGAATCACATTTTTATGCCATGAAACAGCTTTGAGTGTTTAAAAAGCAGCTAAAATTAAACTGAAGATTTGTACCATAACATGTAATGTAGTTTTCATTTTGTTAAAGGATTTTATACATTTTTTTAACAAAAAAAGTATCTCTCAGGAACTGGTATCAAAGTCAAGGTGTCCCTATCAGTACAAGTATCAAAACATTTGGAACGATACCCAGCCGTAAAAGCACCACAACTTGACTAATCTCACTAAACTACAACATGGAAGTTAAAACCTGAAAGCAATGTAAAGAAACTGCCATGAGAGCCATGAAGCAGTGCTTTCCCACTGAAGTGAGTGTCTCCTGCGCTTCTCTGATGTGAGAGACAACCATTGTACAGATTGCATACCTGTGATTGTTCATGGCTACACATGATACCAGAGCGACAGCAGCGCACAATGCTTTGAAGAGGACACAGAGCTTAAGAGAAAGAAGCCCCCTCCCCTACAAAAAAAAATCCCTTGCAGCAAAAGCTCTTTGGGCCCTCCCCATTAGGAAGAGGTAGCTTTAAAAAAGAAAAGAAAAAAAAAATCACACCCACCACATAATCCACCACCTGTCTTCTAAAAAACATATGCAGAAGCTGAGTGTAATTCACTGAGAATCCAGGTACACATGGAAAGCACGGAGCTGGAGATAAACAGCCTACGACTGATTAAAACTGCAAAGCCTTCAGTCTGCCTAAGTAGCTTGGTGTCCTCGACGGTGGGTGATTATCCTGTGCTGGCTGGGGGGTATATTAGACTGTCAGAAAGCAGTCAGAGAACAGCCAGCTGGTCTAGCCACAGCATCCTGGGTGAAGAGGCATTTCTATCACTGTGGAGCAGATGAGCTCCGCAGAGAGCGGCACATACCCACTCCTGGGGGCAACAGAGAAATCAGCGAGTGCTGAGACTGTGGCTGCTAGTCTGATCATAATGACTGCTAGTCACTGATCATCTGTAGTCATACTTTTAGAGGATGTTAAAGCAGTACAGCCCGGGAACCTTGCATGGAAACAGGTTTTATACAACATAGCAGAAGACCCAATTACATGCTGTATAATTCTAAAAGTAAAAAAAGAAGTTGGTTTCAGGGTTGTTTTACCTCAACTAAATACTGTCAAGAGAGAGAAGAGAAATGAGGAGTTGCCGGGGCCAACAGGGCAAAAGAGAAGAGTCTATTTTCCAGGCTAGAATGAATAACACACTTGAGTGGTCCATGGAGAGGGGAAAGAGGTCTTTGTGTAATGGCAGAGTCACGGACATGGTGACAATAAAAGTCGCTCTGTCATGGGTTAGAGCTGTTTAACCTTTTGATCCTCTTCCTCCTTAAATGTGTTTTTTGAACCTTGAAGGTTCTAGTACAAGTCAAAGAACCAGATTCATACATAAAAAACAAGCATGGAAACTTTTAGCTTGTTATGAAGGAGTTTTCTGAGTAGTTTACATTCCTGATATTGTAGTGTCTAGATAAATAAATTAAATTTAGAAAGAACAATTTCAAAATTAAATGAAAATTTGATTTTTGAAAATAAGAGCTCTAAATTTCAAAAATCAAAATGCAGAATCAGCAGTCGTCCTCGTGTTTTTTTTCTTTTCATCCCGAGCCCCCTGATCACACTTGATAACATGTAGCCTATCTTTTTAAAGAAGAATTTAAAGTCTTACAAACTCTTTAAACTACAGTTGTCAGTGGATAAAACCAATGATCTGTTGATCTTTACCAATCAAAACTCAATAGTTTGACACAGCATATTGTGTAGTGCATTTAAAAATAATATAAAATCATTTAAATTGAAAAATTAAAACAAATTGTGACCTTAAAATCAAAAGACATCTCAAATTGTGGATTTGGAGAATGGTGACACCCCTTATCAATATAAATAAACTCAATAATTTAAAGGCGGTCAAAAATTACAAAAAACTCCAAGGCACTCTCTTTTAAAAACAACTGAAATGCCTTTATTGTCACATCATTGTCATGCTAAACCAAATACACACAAACACCAACAGGTTTCGGCATCAAGCCTTCGTCAGGGAGTGTTTTGATTTTTATGTAGGCTCCCCTCAAGGAGGGGCTCCTACCCAAACATTTTTTAATTTACAGACAGTAACCAGGGCTGTCACGACACCATAATTTTAAACTTCGACACAATACTAGTATTAAATAAAAGATACCCGAGACCTCTTTCAACACCATGACAACAAAAGACAAGCCCTAAGCAAGCAAAACCGGTTGTTTTTTCTGATTAAACACCTGCAAAGTGTGCTGTTACTTGAAGAGTCAGAGAACACTGGTTCTGCTGCGAGAACTTTGGTCATTTTTTTTATTGCGTAGGTATTATCAATATTATTGTGCGTTAGTGCTGAACTGCTTTTAATCTTGTGGTATTAAAAAGTATTTAAGTGCCAATACTTTTGACAACATTAGCAGTGATACAAAATTGGAGACTATTGCCCAAAAGACTAATTTTGGGCAAGGATTCAATCACTCTACTGCCACCATTACAGTTGGTAAAGAAAACATTTCTGCTCGTTTCCAGAGATTGTAAAAACATGTAGAGGCTCGGTGAGTAATCAGTGTACCAAGGAAGTTACAGTTTCCGACAATTTCCCAGACTACATGGAAACAGTGCAGGAGCAGTCAATGACTCAGTCTTCATCAGCCTCTGCTGAATTGCTGCTGAGCAAAACCCATCTGTCTTAGTAGGAGTTACACTTCCAAACTGGGAGCTCTGGCCGACAACCAAGTGTAAAAATGTGAAGGCTCACAACAAAGAATGTCTTCTCATTAAGCTTTCCGAAACTCGGTATAAGACAAGTCTTACATGATGCTGTTAATTTGCCAAGAATTGTTCACAGTTGCATCAGCATATCTGGGTTTAGTTGGCACTCAGACAACTGAAACCCACAAAATACTTGATACATAAACAGAAAGAGTCAACATTATCATTTAAAAGTTATCTAAATCAATGCCAGTGCCTGCTGGAAGAGTTTTGGAGCAACTTTCCAAACACGGTGTCCTGAAACGCCTCCTCCTCCCCCATAAATCCATGTGTCAAAACAGCGGGGTGTTCGCCAACACAGCGCCAAATGTTTACAGCGAATTAGACGAAGGCTTTCGTGTGGACAGAAAGGGTTATATCGGTCGGTAAGCCTGTAAAGTTATTGCCACCATGGCACTTGGCAGCACATCAGTGTGCAAGGACTGGAGACTGGTGGTTTAGCTGCAGTCAGCGACGCAGAGTGGAAAAACTTCCAGAAAGCACCATGCTGCTGCTGCTGCTGCTGAAGCTGCTGAAGCTGGACCCTGCCTGGCTGTCTGGCAAACCACACACCTTTCAGCCGCAGACTAACACCACACACGGTCACACACTAACATTTTCAGCTCAGCCCTATCACGGTTTCTGGCGTCGTATGAATTAGGCTCAAACAGGCCGACGTTTAGGTCGGAATTTAATCCCGTTGTGTGCGGTTTGGAAGCGGTGGACCGTTGTACAGCAGCAGCCACATACAATGAATAAGTTTTAACCCACACGGACACCGTTAAGTTACAAAGTAGTAAACTAACGCGTTAGATTGTTATCTCATATACAAGGCTAAACGAGTGCGGAATCTGTAAAAATAAAGATACATTTCCATTGAAAGACTCTATTAAAAGCGCAAACTTTACCTTAAGTTATGTGCAGCTCCGGGAAATCCATGCAGCAACTTGCTCGCTCCCGACGTACCGCTGTTGCTCAACTTGTAGTGAGCCAGTCAGATACCCAGCTGTGACAACCGCTGTCAAGCTACCGGTAATGATCGCGACGACTTCCGCTTTTAACTTTCAAAATAGAAGGATTAAATGTACTCGCAACGAGCACTTTCTACTGAATAACAAATCAAATTCTCCATATAAAACAAAACCCCCAAAGAAGATTAATTCACAGTTTAAGACTAGTTTAGACATTTTGATGTTTTGTGATATTCTTTTCAAAATGCCTCATGAGGGTAAAGTGTCACACACGATTTTATTTTCTTAAGAAAAAGGCTAGTTCTGGTAGCTGTACCTGTGACGTGAGTGGAAAACGACTGTAAACAAACAGATGAATAATTTAATACATTAATAGATTAATAAATGTGTTTTTACTTAGTCACGCTTTTTTCTAAAATGTTTGTTAGTATTATTTATTGAGTACCATTTAACTTGTCATTGCTATTTTTTTATTCATATTTAATATATAAATAATACATATATTTATTATATTTATTTATATATTTTCCAACCATCCATCCTCCTTATGACACTTCACACATAAACCTGTGTTCTCAACTTTCACACTGCTCTTAGTTTCTCATTTAAACATCATGACTTTGGTTTGTTGCAAGAAGCAGAAATAGGCAGACATCTGACAATTATCAGTGTTTTCAGGTTTGCACAGAAATATTACCTCTTTGTACATCATCATGTCATGTTACAGCAATTTCATATTGAATCAATTAAGCTTTTATCTTAAAAGGTTGCTATTAAATGTGTATGTAATACCTACAATTTGCCAAGTGAAGAAACTGTCAAAACGTAAAACTGAATTTAACGAAAAAAGTGTAGTATAATCCTTTGTGTTTCAGAATAATATGCTTTTCGCATATTATTATATATGGATTCATCTTGTTTTCATCTTAAGCACCATAACTGTACTTGCAGGTTTTTCTGTATCTTGTTCGAGCTATGTCATTCTTAACCTCAGTGCTTTTTCTTCTCATTCAAAGTATTCTTCAATTGTTGCGTAAAACCAGATTGCTACCCAGCATGTAAAGGCATGCCATTCCTCAGACTCTTAATTCCCACGCAAGTTAAATTAGGTGTGGAAATCAATTATCACTGAATAATTCTGCGCTGCAAGGGTAAAAGTAGGCACAGAAAACTATGTCTGCCCACAGAAGGACAAAGTTTCCACTTACGACAGTCCTTTTTTATGTGTGACAAAAAGAGCTTATCTCCTTAATGTCATGAAGCACTACACATTAAATACATAAATAAATATGGTTAATATGGTGATACTATGGTTTTCATCGGTTGGTCCATCAATCCGATTAACTAATGTTTCCACTTGACCTGGTTTTAAACAATGTTCCTTCAAGACAGTTTAATTTATGGACTATCACATGCTGTAGATAACTGTCCCTGGTCATGTTTCTGTGCCTGGGCATCCCCATCCAAATAGTACTGCAGCCCAGGCTGGTTTGACCGAGCCTGGGCCTTAAGTTTCACGACTGTCAGAAAAGCTTTTAACAGGTGCCTCATGGTACTGGTTTTCCACATGTAACCTAGTGCTTTATATGCCTTTATACCTTTATATGAATGAATATTTTTCATGTTCAGTGTGTGAATGTTGTCCTGATCATTTCCATGCATGTGCACAGAAGTGAGAGAGGAGTGAGAGGTGGACTATATTGCTGAATCGGCACCCTGCACTCTCTAGCCCAGGAAACCCAACACTCCAGGCCACTGAGACCAATCCCAAGAATGCCAAACACTCAGCAATACATATTCTTACAATTCTGTGGCTTCTCAGCATGGCAGCGTGTTATAAACAGTTGCAGGTTTCAACATGAAGCTATCAAGAAATATCACAACTCTCTGAGAGCCAGTGGCCATGTTGTTTATCTTGAGAGAAGAGAGGGAAACTTGCTTTGACTCTTTAAAAAAATCATCCTAATACCACAGCTGAACGTGGCTATAGCAAACTTTCTGACGAGCTGAATTGATTTCAGTCTGTCTGAAACAGCTTCAAGGCCACCATTGCATGTGCAGGAATGTAATTCCAATGAATGACATGGATTATTAACTTCAGAGAGAGATTATGTGCCTGTGGATAACCCATCAACACTAAATAAAACGCTGAACCAAATGCCACTAGAAGAGGGAAGAGGAGAAAAAAACCCATAATCATCCAAAATATGAAACTTGTCATGAGCTTATACATGCTTTCATGAAGAATTTGCATCAAATTAGCGTGTTCTGTGTTTGTTTTTTTTATTAAAACATAAAAATGTAAACATATACAGGGAATACACAGAATGCAACACATTTGACAAACACTTACCACTGAAGAGGCGGAAATTTTCAGAGACACTTGTTTAAATTTTATCTCTTTTGATGTGTGTGTGTGTGTGTGTGTGTGTGTGTGTGTGTGTGTGTGTGTGTGTGTGCAGTCACCCTTTTCACATCTTTGTCTTTAAGAACAGTGCCATCTGCTGTTACAGAGGTAGAGGGGAGGGACCACACACGTGCACACACACTCACACCAAGAGCGATCCTCACTACAACTCACTGCAATGCAGCATAAAAGCACCTGCGCCAAATGTCTTTAGGACTATAAGAGCCAAGTTTATGTCACTTCCCTCTGGACTAATCAGCCCTCAAGTATGAAGCCAATGGCCCACTGGTTCAGACCACTAAATCTCATTTGATGGCTTAACTGTGGGATTATACATCAGGACTAATTTGTGAACATTCAACAAATGAAATATGATGTTTAGAGGGACCTCATACGTCAAAAAGTTAGATTTAAAGATGAGACGTTTTTTTTATCATCAACATTCTGTTATTATATCCATCTGTGTGGTGCTGTGGTGAAAACACAAGATAGAATGTCACATTTAGCCTGGTTGCTAACTCTGCTGTTAAGAAATGTTAAATGCATAGTAAGATTATTTGAAATGGGGTGGCATGCAGTACTTATCAATAGTCAGTGTATTACTTACAGTAGATGCCGGTCGGCACAGACCCTGCTTGGAGAAGCAGAGAGGAGTACCAGCATGGAAGCTAAGCAATGAACTGCTGGACAGGGTTGGCAACAAAAAGTTTTTCGCCATTTGAAAAAAAGATCCACTTAAGGCAGACTTTTCTGACAGGAAACCGCTGTTACATAAGCCAAATATCGCTCTCTCCAACCAAAACCCACAAACAAAATCAGTAATTGTTCCTCGCAAAACATGGGAGTTGCTGGTCTACCACTGCCTCAATCTGTGAGTTTGTTTGTGCTACTGTGTGACTTCAGTGTTTTAAAAGGATGGTTTGGATTCACTGAAGTCACACAGCAACACACACAAACCAATGAAGGCAGTGGTAGATCAGCAGCCCCCATGCTCTGAGGTAAAACGACTGATTTCGCCTATGGGTTGTGGTTGAAGAGATGGTGGATTCCTGTCAGAAAAAGCTGTGCGATGATGCGGAAAAACAGTGCAGATATTCTAAATATAGCATGCACTTTAACTGATATTGATTTTTTTTAAGGACCTTTTTTCTGTGGTTAAAATGCCTTTTGCTGCTGAACCTGTCCATAGCAGATCACTGCTTAGCTTCCATGTGGTTGCCCCTCTCTGCTTTTCCAAACTGAGGGCTTGCTGACCAGCATTTACTATTGGTAATACATTGACTATCAATAAGTACTTCATACAACCCCACCTCAAATAATCCAAACTATCCATTTAATAAGGTTTGTTAGACCACATTTGCCAGTGCCGCTTCCATCCAACTTCATCACTTTAGTAAACAATACTGTGTTTTCACATTTACTGTATCTACTCAGTTGACGGCATTTTCACTCTGTACAGGCGAGTTAAAACAACTTCACCAACAGCAGAGTCTCCATTATGCTGTAGCTCAGCTTTAAAGGATAACTGGAGTACTTGCAGCCCTGGTGGTTGATGTCATGATGTCATAAAACTCTGTCACCAGAACCGCACCCTGGAGGCTCGAAATGATAATTTCAGCAGCTGCTTTGGTGGGCCACTGAATCCCGTCCTCTTTCAGTAAGAAGCATTTACAGCGTGTGCAGCTTTGGAAAGTGCAAAAACAACAAGGCTCAACAACTGCATAAAAATGCCTCCTCTCATTTAAAATACTTTTCGCAGCTCTATTGTAAGTGCTTTAATGCCACCATATTATGTTGCCCTCACTGAAATGAATGGGACTTATGTGCTACTACATCCAACCTCCACCTCCTACAGGTCCTGAAAAAATAAAACAAATATAACTAGTCACAGCTGTTAGAATAAACATGTTTCAGTTAGTCTGAGGATGCAAAGTGGTGCATCTCTACCCATCAGTGCTTCGAGGTGAGAGTTAGGGTGGAAGAGACGCGGAAGATCTGAGGCAGCATGTTGCTCAACTGGTAGAACATCTCCTCTGAGATACTCTGTCAATGCAAAAGAGACACACAAAGACACAGCCGGGATTAGTGAAAGACAGGGCAGCAAAAAATACACATTTTCGCTGTGACAATGGAAGGCAACCACTGCAACCTTTGTTTGAACCCAACTGAAACTGTGCCCATGCAAACAAAAATACATCTGGACTGTTTGTGTACAGCCAAGTGTTAACAGCCCCTGCGGTGTCCTTCAGCTCAACATCACAGGGTCTTTTTATCCTGAGGGAACAGTAGTCAAGATGCTCGAGTGATGTGAGCTCCGGCAGCTGTGACTTTAACAGGGGAACATACCGTGTCACTCTAAGCATCGGCACCCGTCAAATAAGAATGTTAAGTATTAATCTTTAGGGAAGAAACGCAGTCACACACGCATCATTCATCCACGCACAAACACGGCGCGTATATTTAGCCACCGCGTCTCTTTGAGGCACAGAAAACAAGAAGCGCTATTTTAAATGGTGTCTGAGCATGTAGCTGACAGGAAGCCAATGCAGTCGGGAGTCCTTTTGATGCCGCTGGCTTTATCATCTTAACCTGTCAACATGGGATCTTGCTATAGGCTCTGCTGCCTGCCTGACAAACCACAAAAGCTATAGGTATACAACATCCACCTAAGCTTGAAATAAAATAACAGTTCATAAAATAACAGCAGAGGTAACGATTACTTAATAATATGACAGAAAAACTTGCTTTAAAGCTGAACCTGAATGTTTTTCCTCTTTTACCTGTAAAGCAACACCTGTAAATTGGGTGACTAATCTAAATTATTTATTAAGACAAAATGTTAGATGTGGATATCCAAGCAAGATTACGCCTCAGTCTTGAAAAGCTACACGTTAATCCTGTCGCTTGTCATACAATTACATGCATGAGTCTCTGAGCTTTCTTTTAGCACAGAAGTGTAAACACTGGTCAAGAGAGCCTGAAGCTCTATAATCTATGATTTATGGCATGCTTTTCAAACAGTCCCTCTTCTCTGCCCGCTTTCAAAGGTGTATACTGCGAGGCCAGGTGTGCCTTTTGTGATGTTGTGTACACGTGAGGCCCTAAAATATACATTTCTGTTGAATTAAGGCAGAGATTTGCTTGCAAGCAATTACTCAAAGGATGGCTGTGTGCTGCCTTAACGACCAAACCAGGAGTATTAGTACAGTTATGGCACCGCTTATGTGATCATGGTCACACTAATCAACTGTTTATATGAATCAGTTGATTCAGTCTCCATGAAGCTTATGACAAACTGCCAAAAACAAGCCAATGAGAACAGTAGGCCCATTATGCTGTATTATACAGTAGCATATTTAAATTATAAACAGTACTCATAAAGTACTCTGAAAACCGTTTGAAAGTTGACATTGTTTGAGATGGTTATTGTTATTGTTATGACAACTTGACACTAATTAAGCCAATAATGTCTGTGTTATGATACTATGACATTAACCTGGACAATTATGTCATTGTTATGGCAACTTCATATTATCCAAGACAGAAATGTCTTTGTGAAGACATCTTGACATTATCAAACTTAAAGAAACGGTTTAGCTTCAATCTAATTGTAACCTGTGTGGGAAATGAAGGCAATGATAAAAAAAAAAAAAATCTGTTAAAATATTAATTTATAGCTATCAATTTAACCCAGACAGACAACAGGTTTCCACTGCAGTGCATTCTGTGCTCACCTTTGGCACGAGAAACTGGACTGTGCGTGATATACCTCCATCCCAGGAGGCCATCTCCATCATGAAGCCTGCAAATAAAAAGATTGAAAGAATTCCTCTCAAGCAACTGTCCTACCAATCAAGCAGAAAGAAGTGTCGCGTCTCTCAGTTACAACATTACATTTTTAATCAGCTTTGTATTATGGGAAATTTACAAAACTGTCAGTAGACACACTGGTAAGTCTCTCTCTTCAAAGGCAGACTTCACCTCCAATAATTATCTCTTGCTCTTTGACTTTGAGGAAACGAAAACAAAACCTTATGTGTCCAATTTTAAGAATCAGTAAATGTGGAATAGACAGATCTCTGCTGTCTAATTTCTGCTTGAAATGCTGCATCTTATCAAGTCATGTTGTTTATATTTGGGCGATATAAAGAATGCACCAATAAAGAGCAAAATGGGCACAATGCAAGGTGCAGCTATTTTAACAGTGTTAGCACAATAGCTCAGAACACAATTCCTTAACTTAAAGGACCAGTATGTAAGATCTAGTGGTATCTAGCAGCGAGCTTACATTTTGCACACACTCCACTCTCCTCACCCTTTCCTTCCAAGCATGTAGGAGAACCTACAGTAGCTGCAAAACTTGCAAAAAAATGTAAAAGACTATATCTAGAGCCAGTGTTTGGTTTGTGCATTTGGGGGTGACAGTAGAAACCGTGTCCTCTGTAGATATGAAGGGGTTAATCTAAGACTAGACATATACTTGCCGTTTAACCACACGTTTGCGTTTGTGTATGTGTAGCATCAATTTGTGTAGCATGCACAACCATCGCTCCAAATGGACGCAGGATACATGAGGCAGCCATGATGTGTATGGATACATATGGATGTGTAGTGGTGCATATGCGTACACGTAGTGAAAACCAAGTACATCTCCAGCATAAGGACCTTATGCTGGACCTCACACACTGGACCCTTAAAAAATGCTTTATCTTACCTTTGACACATTTGAAAACCAGCTCGGCTCTCTTAAGACACCACGGTATGGTCATCTCCTGCAGAGGGTGAGGATGAAAACACTAAATTGTTTAGACTGTTGGAAAAAACAAATCTCGATTTGTTAACATTATAAGAGCTTCTTGTGTTGGTGGCGTGGGTGGTGAGTCATATTAACAGTTAAAAGTGTGACACATTACTTACCTACTTAGGAATCTGACTCTTACGCAGGTATGCAAATTGGACACTGTATATATCACATATTAACTAGGTCAAACGTAAAATCTCCCGTCAGGTGACTACATCCGCGCGCACACAGTTTTTAAGTGCAAATGAAGTCACGTCCCTGCAAATGCACAACTGTGTACGTCACCTGTCATCTCCCTTCAGTTCTGAGTGTGTCTGGCTTCAGGCTGCTGGCTGCCTTTGCTCACAGCGAGGTGCGTCAGATAGGTAGAGTCTCTCTCACACATACACACACACACACACACACACACAGCCTTTCCCCTACTTAGAAAATCACTGCACCCATCCGAAGTCAACAAACTGGATACATCAACTGGATGGGGTGTCATCAGGGCCTTGGTTTCGGCCCCTGTCAACTGCATCATGATTTGCACTGGCTTGTGCAATGGGTCTTTGACGCATTAACAGTAGCTTGGTATACTTGAGAGTTTTTCATTATGACTGAGGCTGGTGCCAGCGGCAGTTGAGGCTAGGAGAGGCATTTCTTACAACCAGAAAAATGAACATAACTGTTGTGAAATTGTGAGTCATTATCTGCAAACTGGAACTAAACTGGTTGAAAGAGTTTTCAATTTCCTCTCTGCAAGCTTTCAAACACGTGTTAGGCTGCGCTGTTATGAAGCAATTCTTCTTGGTTCTTTTTTTCCCTCACGCTCCAAATCCTCGAGGGAAAAAAATATTTAACAATGAAAATAAGAGGCAGAGCCCTGATGTATTCTGATTGTCTGCACTTCATCCAGACGAACTGTGCCAGTTGTTTTAAATGCCAAAACACCAGAACAGGCTTGCACAAACAGGCAAACATCTCCAAGACCAAAAAGAAGACAACAGATGGAAAGTTCTGATGTGAAACCAGAAGCTATCAATTAAAGTTCCTCTAGTTCCCAAGGCTTGGAGAGTTAGAAGGCTCTGGTTATGTAAACAAAGACTCTTGATTAGACATGAGAAGAGAAGTTGTGCCGGGCATGTTGTGGCATGAATTCACTCCAGACGGAGGCTTGTTGGGAATTTACTTTCCATGTTGTGGGATTCTCAGTTTAATAAATTTAAATAGAAATACAAATAATTCTCTAACAAGGAGCTGCTGTTCAGGTTCAAAGAAAATCCCAATTCCATTCATTTTCAGAAGACATAATAAAAAAAAGATTTTTTTTTTATTCACGGATATAAAAGGAAAATCCACCTCATTGTGATCAGACATTTACCTAAACTCTGCTGGATTTGGGCTCAGTACATCAGTCACTGAAAGCTTTCTCTTGTTACTCTTCCCTACAGTGTGAGCACAGAGTGCTGCTGTACACCCTGAGATACTAAGCAAATAGAGGAGTTCACGACTCTCTCCTTTGCCCTCCTGGTTTTGAACCTGGGAAATGTTAAGTTGTAAGCTGAACTCACAGCCAGTGTCTGACAAGTCAGACCACAGCCGAGGATGCAGTGCATCAACAAGCAGAGACAGAACGAAATGCAAGAAATTAGGACTATGGCATCAGTTAGGACCAAGAAATTTTTTTTTTTGGTCACCAAGATTCTTTACCTTCAAGTATGTTAATAAGGTTGATGATGGAGGTGCAAGAGCTAAATCTACCCCACTGATGTGTTGAAGAGCAACACTGGATCCACATCAGCTCCTGGAGTGGTGTTCTGTAGTCCAACCTGACCCATGAACTCCCAAGAGCGTATATAATAGATGCTATTTAGATCATTGACTTTACTTTTACTCATCTATGTCAACATTTGGCTTACCTAAAGCCATCTATCGCAGCCATCTGCCATACTTCAAGCCATCTATTTCAAACAATATTAATTATCTTTAGCGAACAACCATTTATCCATTTCCTTTAGCAAACTTCAGATTTCTCTGCTCGGTTGCCAGCTACTTTGTGCACACTCATTTTAACAGTGGGGCTGAATATGTGGATACATGTTTTTTTAAATCAATGTTTACAAATTAGTCGAGCTATCCCACAATCTTTCCACATACCTGGCCACTGCAGAAGAACTTCCTGTGGTACAAGAAACCAGGATACCAAAAACCTCAATTTACCTCAGGTAAAAATTCCACTAAAACTCATAGGGCCACCAAATACAGAGCTTTTTTGCAGCGATGGTTACACTGGAACCATTTCATAATATGTTCAAGCTAAGTATTTAGTAGCCAAACAATTGTACTGCCCAACTCAAATATTTACCTTTTTATGGACTGTATTTTCTCTTATGCTCCATTTGGAGAACTCTTCTGAACTTGTCACACTGTTGTCAGAGCCGTACAAAGTTACTTGTGTAGTTTGGGAGAAGGGGAACGATAAAACTATAACTATTTAATACATTATTATAATCTTTATGGTGTGTGCGTGAATGTGTGTTGAGTCTGACCTATTACAACATCATCCATACTGTACATAAAGCGTTCGGAGCGCTCTCAGCTACTCTTACCTCTGACATGTCGTGAACCAGCAGCAAAGGGATGGTGACGGTGGTGATGTCATGCGTGCAGCAGACCTTCAGGATGTTTCTCAAGCCCATGATGGCCGGATCCCGAGCCGTGATGTTCCCTGAACGCACGTTGTCGTCGACGCACAGGTGGAAGACAACATGGACCTCTGACAGGTTGGAGTGCCGCGAGATGTAAAACTCCCCTTGAGGAAGAGACACAGCAGGAACAATAATAGTACACAAAAATGTAAATGCTCTGTTAATTTGACCAGAGGTGTAGTGTGTAAAAAATATACTGATAACCATTACCTGGTAAGATGTTAGATGGGTTTCTTTCAACATTTTTGCTCTTGTCATCACCTCCATTCCTTGGAATCTCTGTAGGGACAAAGAATTTTAAAAGACGCTGATCTTAATATCACAGAAGGACATTTCGTGGCAACAGCAGCTGGACTGGCTTGTAAGCTAGAACAAATGTTTCTATACACAGCTGTCCTGTATGAATCACTCTCTATGCTGTGATAAAGATATGGACACATCACTGTCAACACAGTAGCAGCGATATAAAATGTCTTATGCTTCCTGGCCATTTAATCCCTTTCTTTTACTGCTGGCATGTCACTGACATCCTCCAACACTGTGAGAATTTCTGCAGTGCAAAGTTTTTGTACTGAAACATTATTATAGTCAAGTATGCAGTTACATTCCTCTTCAGTTCATTCTTTTGATTATTTACTTTAATGTTTCTGGCGTCACAATAAAGTTAAAGATGCTCTTTCTTGAATGTCTTAACATCAAATTAGATAAATTAGAGAGCAGCCACAAAGTGAATGTGTTCTCTATGTTGAGAGAAACTCTAAAACAATACCACAACTTGTATTCTATCACTTTGTGTCTCTGTGGCACTGCTAAACAAGGCCATGGATAAAAATGTTAGTTAAGCATTTTATAGCTGGCTAAAAAAGGCACTCCAGATGTCTAGAATGATCAGTTTTCTTCAGTAGCATCTGTGTCCAGGTCACTGGCTACACTTCTGGTGAAATGTAGATTCATGGAAACGTCTGTTTTGCCAGTCTTCCCTTTTTCTCGCTGATAACTGTCTGTAAACTCCCTGTCTACATTACAGCTGTGTTGAGACCAAAAGTCTAACCGGGTTGTTCTTTCTGCTTGCTGCTCCTCTGGGCTCTGGCATAGAGCACCAATTGCTGCACCTCCTCCAGCTGCTCCTCCAGACAGTGGAAGTGGAAGTCTGTACACTCCTTTGCCACGGTTGCAAAGTCTGCGGGTCAGCAAAGAGCAGGCCAGTGATGAAATGATGCATGAAAAGTTAAAGTTAGCCAGGGCATATCTCTGTAATTACATCTCCAAACTGAACTACCACTAAGAAAAAAGAATCCAGACTTAAAAAAAGATGAATGAAAAGTTTTGTCTTTGAACAAATCGTTTAAAGAGGCGTGAAAGAATAGTGCTATTCTCACAGTAAAGGTGAGAGACAATAAGAGTGAGTCATGAGTCGGACTGAAATAACAGTGCTTCAGAATGTAACAAAGAACTGCTAGAATTACTGTGGAAAATGTAAACATGTTGAACAAACGCCAAGCCTTTCTACAAAATGACACCACAGGTTGTCCATGTGACAACGTCTCAATGAAGATCAACACAACACATCCCCTCACCTCTCTTGATGCCACTGTAGGAATTGACCCTGTTGTCGACCAACAACACCAGACCACAGAGGGAGGAGGAGTAGAGCGAAAGGGCCGTCTGTAACCGCCTCAGCTTTGCCCCACTGCTGCCGTGCCGGCGGTGCTTACAGAAATCCAGCACGTCTGCCCGGACCAGCCGCAGGTTGTGCATTGTCTTCAGTTGTGCTCCTGATCAAAGAAATATACAAAGTTTAAATAATAAATACATTGACAGAGATACTTTCACACATTAATCAGAAAATGATTATACATCATACTATATATACTATATACTACCTGTGTTACATTAATATTTACACACAAAAAAAAATAGAAGGCAATATAAGTGTTTTCTGCACATGGTGTGTGACATGTGAGCTGACACAAAGGTGTGTACAAATAGTTGGAGAGCATGTTTGAGGTGAAGCACCTAAGTGTATGGTGAAGCTCTCCTCCAGCTGAGGCTGCTCCTCAAACATCCGGGCCCCAGAGTCAGCGAGCTCTGACAGCTGGCTGGGCTGCACCTTAATCTCCTCACTGGAAATGAATCATGCAAACAAATCAACCAGCAAAGATATATCTATCAAAAATGGTAAATAGTAGATGCATGTTTACAGGTTCAAGGAATGAATTGACAGAACCTTAACAGTTTTATGCCCAGAAAAAAAAAAAAAAAAATTAGACACAAACATTGTATTCTGATATTTTATAAAATGATTGTATTGATTGTATGATGTATGATTGATTGTAACACTGCCCAGAATAAGACATTATTGAATATATAAAGTACTTTTCACATTATTCAAAAGGGAAAAAACTGTGGCTCATAGAATGAATGAATGAACAGTTATTGTCAATACTGGTATATCATGACACCCCTAAACGCAACACCAAAAAACAAGAGAAATGACAACATGAAAAAATGTCCTTTGTTAAATAATAATATTGATGTATAAAGAATTTTTGTTTTTGTTTTTATAAAATTAGCTTTACATTTTAAGT
Organism: Lutjanus campechanus; assembly: GCA_027495735.1. Taxonomy (NCBI): domain Eukaryota; kingdom Metazoa; phylum Chordata; class Actinopteri; order Lutjaniformes; family Lutjanidae; genus Lutjanus; species Lutjanus campechanus. The sequence continues at coordinate 9,789 of JAJHUR010126050.1, read as the reverse complement.
TAAAGCACTTCTGCTCTCATTTTGTACAATAAAACAAAAACAATACAATAATTAATAATAATAATAATGATAACTATGTAACATCACAGCATATATTGTCACAGACCGGTACGGCATCAGGACGATTTTTTGCAATATCTCAATATTCAATGTTATACCTGGTTCAGCATCAGTTTTTTTCTGGCTAATATAAAACTGTAAATCATGTTGTATACAATCTGTTTATACACTAGAGTATAAGTATTCAGGTTTTTGTTTTAGCACTTCATTTACAAAAAAATATCAAAGGAATCAAAAATCCAACCTGAATTCTGTTTCCAGGTTGGACTACAGCTTTAAAAACCCATATTTACAAAGTGTTCAAAGTGCTGATGTAGAAGTATTAAGTTGCACTCACACATAGCAAGATAATGATATTCATCATTAAGACAAAGCAATGCAGGGTCAGCACATTGTCTGAGAAGCTCTCGGCATACAGGTCCTGCTGGTATCTGTGTTTTGATGGAATATCCAATATATGCAGAGGAGCGTAAGACCTGAATTTAAACCACCGCTCTTTGGGACCGCATTACTGTTAAGCTCTATTACACTTCTTATCCCAAGATGCCAGTCATAACTGATATTGCAAAGCTGAGCATCAGTCAAACTAAGATGAGTTTTTGACCTCTTGTAATCACTTCAATTTCTATGTAAATGGAGTCGGTACTTCAAAGGGCCGGCAGACACGTCGTGTTTTGGATTAAAACTGCTGCACAAGTGCAGCTGCTGAGATCCTGTTAGTTAAGGGTCAGTTTGACCTCTAATCAAAATTCATTGGGGTTTTCCCAGTAACACATAGCTCACATTTGGGATATTTAAAGCACCTTATTTGATCAGTTTCATGCTGATTTTGAGTCAACAAAACAAGTGTTCCTATTATCATTTAGATCCTATTTTTTTCCTTCATTTAACTACCTTAATGTAGTTTTAAGCAGGGTTCCTACACCTTTCCAAAGTCAGTAAAATCACTTGTATAGCATTTCCAAGCAATTCCAAACTTTTCCAGCACTTTACAGCTGTGTTAAATAACATAATTATATAAACAAGCAGAAAATGCTGTTTTAAGCCTCTAAAATGTTGAGATTTCCTTCTTTTCTCTGTTTTAGATCACGTTAAACTGCATATCTTTAGTTATGGACTGACAAAATGAGACATTTTAAGACATAACCTTGGACTGGGATGGACATTTTTCTCAATTTCTGACATTTCAAAGACACTGCAGCCATAGATTAAAAATTACAATTACCGTTGCGGTTATTGGATAACTGCTGATAAATAAAACCATTTGTATGGTGGCAAGTAAATGTTGACTTTAAGAAAGTAGATTTTTGACCCACTGACCACTTTGACCAGGCAAGTAAGAAAACAAAATCAGGCTGAACCCTGTATAAGCAACCAAACATGCTGCATGATAGAATTCTACAGAGGGGTGAAAAATTAAAAGAAAACGCAACAAAGTTTCATGTTTGAAAATGTGTCTGTAAACCTGTCTGTAAAGTAAACTGGCTAAATATAACATATTAAACAAACCTTCAAACAATTACTGGATAAATAACTCTCAATTAAATCCTTTTAATTTTTCTTGTTTTCAAGACAACACTCATTAAATCAGCAACCTCACAGCATGTTGTCATCCATCAGCCTCGCACTTGCTGTTCAATCAGAGGGCACACATCAACAAAGAGTGACAGATCACACTACGTGAAGCCGCACATGCAAAGTGGCAAGTGGAGTCGTCTGCATTTTGTGTGAGAGGTAAAAGCAATTAGGCCTCTGACTTATTCTATTTCTTTATCTCAAAAACAAACTATTCTGTCAGAGAGTGTTTCATTATGAAAGCAATGCAATTACTATTTCAAGCAGTTTCAAGCACTTTACCCAAAATCCAAGCACTTTTCAAAAACTGAAAACATTACATTAAAATTCAAGTGGTTTTAAGGGTTACTGGCGCCTGCAAGGACCCGGTTTAAGGTTTACTTTACTTTCATGCTTAATCTCTGTACAAATAGACTTAGGATGATCTTAAACCTTGATGAGCCAAAGCTTGTGCACTGATGCCACAGTGTCAGAGAACAAAGATCATGATGTGGTGTTTTGCCGCTGCCTTCTGATGACACCATTACAGGCTGCTGCATCTGCACATGACATTCATCCATGTTGGTAGTGCAGCTTATCGTTTTCTCCACAATAAGAGTGAGCAACTAAGCACCCAACTCCAGCAGCCATTATCTCAGATCAGCTGATTTGGTTTTATCCTGAGATTTTAAAAAAAACAAAGCACGTCACACAACTTAAAGAGCCTGTTCAGGTGCGTATGGGTGTAAAGTGAGCCCACAGATACCAGATGTGTGTACATAAACAAAGATTGCGCTTTAGTATGCACACAGATACACTTGTTAGCAGAGTGTCTGAGCGTATGCACTAACACATACGACAAACTCACTTAATTTTGCTGCTGTTGTTGGATTTCTGCAGGTCCTGGTGCAGTTTGATGACCCACTCCTGATACTCCTGCTTCTGAATCCCAGTCACCTGCTTCAGCTCACTGGCCCACTTGTTCTCCAGAACCTGCTCAACAAAGTCAAACACTGAGTGACAACAACATATTTTAGCTTGGGGCAAATCTCACCCTGTAAATGGAAAATTCACTAAATGAATCCCCGGAGGTGTCTGTGGTGACATGATAACTTTGTACTGTGATCAAGGTACACCTGCTTTTAACACCCCAGCTTCTTTTTTACCTGCTGTGCATCAAAGTGTTGAGACGCAACTGCATTTACATCCTGGTCACTCAAAGTATTCCCCAGCTCATGCATCACTTTGTCCATTTCAGCAGCTTGCCTGCCAGACAGAAAAATATTCATTTATTTGATTAAATTGATGGTGAAATACATCATCACCTCGATGACTCATGCAGAACAGACATGTTATTTCAGCCATTTATTCATTCATGACAGGTGACTGAAACACACAAATTAAGAAAACAATAAACTGGATGGCTTAAAGGGATAGTTTGGATTGGGGTTATATGAGGTACATATCGATGGTCCGTGTATTAGCTACAGTATATGGCAGACGACACGTCTCAGTTAGGAGAAGCAGAGAGGCCAAATATCACTTTCTCCAAAACAACCAGGCTCCGTAGGCAAAAATGGTCATTTTACCTAACAGGAAACGGGATTTGCCAAACTACCACTGCCTCAATCTGTTAGTTAGTTTGCATTATTGTTTGATTTCTATGTTTTACAAGGACAGTTTGGATACACAGACGTCACGCATTAACAAACAAACTAACAGATCGAGGCAGTGGTATACCAGAAACTACTGTGTTGTGCAAAGTAAAAATAATGATTTCACCTATGGAGTTTGGTTGATTTGGAGAGAGCTATATTTGGCTCACACTAAGCCCACTTCTGACTGCAAAATTCAGGGGCCCATCTTTCTAAATAAATGAGAAAAAATATAACTTGTCAAAAAAGGAGAGAAAATAAACTGGGCTGTGATAGGTGATATGTGCGCTTGGCTCAGCTTCACTGCCTGCCATTATAAATCCAAATTTAATGGAGCCTAGGGAGCTTTTACTGGCACAGCATTATCTCCCACATCGCCTTTTTGTTAAGAAATTACACTTTTGCTTCACTATATCCAAGGAAACGTTAGTTAGCCAACAGTGACAAAAAGCGTTCGTCTCTACCTGATGATGCACTGTGAGTGGCGTGGTGATATTCAAATGCAACTGGCCAAATTATGTTAATTTCCTGAGCATTTAGATGCAAAAAATAACTAACCTTGTAATAACCTCCCAAAAAACTTTGAATTTTAATTTGACCATTTGGCAGCAGCCTACCACTGCCTCTGTGGAACATGAGATGGCGCGCTGAGGCCCACCAGTGGGCTGCAGCCTGTATAGCCTATATTTATACGAAAGACAATAGGAAATCATGGGTGCATGTGAGTGTGTGGATTTCCCCTGATAAATCAGAAAGTAAGTACTATAACAGAAGTGTATTTAGCTTATGTCCTAATCCGACAACACCGTTACTGTCCCTCTAAAAAGTTGGTGTGAACATGAACTGGACCAGAAACAAAACACAACAATGTATCATCTTTTATCTTGGACCAAACCAAAGGAAGCAAACATCTTATGATGTAAAAGCATAAAAGAAGACAGCTTTACCATACACTGTGTGAATATAAAGAAAGATGCAGGAAATCCAAGGAACCCACTTCCAGGTGATAATCCCTGATACCAACCTCTCCTGCAGCTTTTTAATTTCCATGTCTCTCTCACTGATGAGCTCAGAGATGCTAACAAAGTAGTTGTGCTCCAGGTTGAGAAGGGTATCTGAGGCAGGGGAGTGGATCAGCTCATGGTAAACATCTGCAAAGTCCTCATCCCAGCTGGGCTCTTCGGGCCGAGCATGCTCCAGTGTAGTCTGAAACAGTGAACGACAAAAGAGAATAACTATTTCAAATTGGCAACTGCAAATGGTTAGGGATGCATGATAATTAACAGAGACATTAAATTAACTGCAGATGTTGGCCTTTTCAGCCATATAGGTCTATACTGGTATTAGCTGTAATAATAACTGATTTGACAGATCATCACAAAGAATTTAATTTGAATTCTTGGGCAAAATGCTCTATAAAAGCCAAAGTATATTCAAAGTGTTTTTAAGAAAATGTAAATGAACATTTGAAGAATCAGAACTGTTCTTTGTTTTTGTTGAGCTATGTAATATTAAATCATCCATCTTTGTCCACTTTTTCTTTTTGGGAGAGCTTTTAAAAGAAAGGAGGAGAGAGAGTGGGGCCACAGGCGGGAGTTGAACCCACGACCTCTGCAGAGGACTCGGAACACAAAAATGTGAAATTTTTTATCTGTATCAGCTATGAGAAGCAGGTAATTATCAATGAACATGTCAGCTGAAAAAACAACAACATTGTGCATCCCTACAAATGGTCACACAGAAGTACAACCTAACCACACTCCACACACCACATTGCAGAATTGCTTCACTGTTTGAAACCAATTAGGCCTGTACAATAAAACGATGATAACGATATGTATCAGCACCAAACACTTCATCAAGCAATAAGAAAATTGTTCAATAATGTTCAGTGTTTTCATTTAAATGCAAACTGCCATGAAAGTACGTAAGAAATAAGTTCTGGCTCATAAACAGCCTGTCACATCTGCTGATAATGTAGCGTGCAAAGAGTGACATGCAAACAGCCCGTCATTCAATGGGTGTGTATTTCAGTTGCACGATCAACATGTGACACAACAGTGGAAACACTGTGGGCTGTGAAAAAATTAATCCGGAAAGGGAGGAAATAAGAAAGGACAGGTCGGCTCACAGTATGACAGTTTTTTGGGGGGTCATTTGTTTTTGTTTTTTTATGTCTGGTGAGTCAAATACCTGTGGCCCTTGGAAAATAAAGTGGTTAAATTCAAACTAAGGTGTTTAAATTCTAAATAAATGCTTAAAATCAACCTTTCTTCTATTGGTCCATATTAAAAATAGATTAAAAATGATCAACTCAAATGAAAGATCTTACTGTGATAGATTTTTCAGTTATATCACCCAGAGCTAAAACTAATCACTTGTGGGTGGCGTTCTGCTCCACACGCTGAGTGAGTGTGACCAGCAAGATGCTGACTTTCAGCAGAAAGTGTACAAATTTAATTGTCTGTGGTCAGTGGAAGACAAAAGAGGAAGCCAAAATGATATATCAACACATTCTGAATGTTTTGCTCCGCTCAATAAACCAGGGCAGTTGACGTACCCCATCCATAATTAGAAAAGAAACAGGACGTTAATCAGAATCTGAAACTCCTCTATTTATACAGGCTCAGGAATCTTCAGGCCACAAACACGATGGACACTGGAAGGCTTCCATGTGTATTTCTGTATGACTGCAGTAAAACATTAACAAGTGCATTGGGTCAGAGGGGCTTGACAACACGAGCTGAGGCAGCCCTTGTCTTTTTATAAATGTCTGGGAAACTTCCAACACAGAGTTTAGACTCCTAAACTTTTAGATGTAAAACCACACAACCCTAAACATGAAATGACAGACGTTTGCTTTCAAAGAAAAGTGTCAGTGATAAGATTGCACCTGTTTTCATTTGAAAACTAGAAAGTTTACTTCTCTATGTCAGTAGACTGTTTGTTTGTTTTGGATGGACCCATTATATAAAAATGATGACTCTATTCTCAAATATGCACAACCGCCGCCACATATTCAATCTCTGGGAAGAAACACATCAAAGTGTAACCAAGTGCAATAGGAAGACATTAAACACAGCACGCAGGCTTATGCAATGAGACTGCTCAGGAACTCATGAATAATCAATTTGCAGATGCACAGCGCTGCTTCTGTTTAAATTACTCTAATGATCCATGACTGCCCCGAAGCAGTTAAGGACACATCCAGAACACTGGCTGCGCTACTACAGAGACATGGAGTGGTGGATATACACAGTGCAGTCAGGGTGTGTTGAGCAGCCAGAGTCAAATTAACTTTTTGGATTAAAAGACACTGTCCACATTTTTCACAGAAATGTTTTTGTTAGGAATTTGTGTACAGAATCCAAAAAAATGATGAGCGCAAAACATTTTTTTCATTTTGAAGCTAGAAACACACATGGATGTCGAAATGTTCATCCAGAGGGAAAACAGGAGAGAAAGTGTAGAGAAATTCAATTCTTAATAATAATAATAATAATCTCATCAGTCACAGGGGCACCAAACAAACTGAATCGGACAGATGTTTACTTCTATGAAAACTCATTATTCTCTAATATATTGACATCTTTCCATTAAAATCATATATATTTTAGTCTAAAATGACTAAAGTCAGAGTGAGTGCATACAGCTAAATTCAAACAAAAGAGCTGGAGGTCGACTGATTAACGAGTGCCGATTGGACATTTCACAAACTATCAATATCAGCAGAACTTGGTTCTAATAGTGGCCAATGGCTGCGCAACCTCCAGTCACGCAGGAACACACATTCACACGTTCACTAGTTATCAAGTAAAAGACTGTTCAGTTCTGACAGTCAATAAACCTCTGAAAAGAAAAGATGTTCAGGTTATTACAAGAGGCACCATGGCCATCTTTTTATTTACTGATGTAAAAATGTAGATAAATCCAAATGACTCCAAAAACACATCATGATATTGAATTTTTCAAGAGCCATGAAGGATTAAACCGATATAAGAGTTTGTGATATAAGCCACTAATAAGGCACAATAATATACTCATGTATGTGTTATCACCTCCACATAAGACCTGGTCCATGCGTTGGTGAGCTGGTTCAAGTCTACATCTCCTGTTGTGAGTCTCTGCAGGGCCAACTCTGCCTCTCTGTCAAAATCCAGGATGGTCTCCTTCTCGACGAAGGTGGAAAGTGAGGTTTTGAGCTCTGCAGGGGAAAGGAGATGCGCGCACAGCAAAAAGCAGTCAAATTTCTGTGCAAGCCAAGTAGTACGCTGCAAAACCAATAGGCTGGATCCATTCCATCCGTGTAGGTTTCAAACCAATAGTACACATGCTGACAACATCACCTCATTCCCAGGAAGACGTGTAGAGAGTAATAAGTTGAATAGATCCATCTTAAACAAAGGGGGGCTGCACCAGTTCAAAATAT
>JAJHUR010125975.1:35048-50064 GCA_027495735.1 Lutjanus campechanus | reverse complement strand
GAGTTCGAATCCCCGAGCTGGCAGGGCCTTTCTGTGTGGAGTTTGCATGTTCTCCTCGTGTCCGCGTGGGTTCTCTCCGGGTACTCTGGCTTCCTCCCACAGTCCAAAGACATGCAGCATAATAGGTTAATTGGTGACTCTAAATTGCTCGTAGGTGTGAATGTGAGAGTGAGTGGTTGTTTGTCTCTATATGTCAGCCCTGCGATGAACTGGTGACTTGTCCAGGGTGTACCCTGCCTCTCGCCCAAAGTCAGCTGGGATAGGCTCCAGCCCCCCGCGACCCTCACGGTTACAGAAAATGGATGGATGGATGTCAGTGCACTGGTGCCCCACCTCATGCAGCTGGTGCCCTTCTTATTTTTTTGGCCCTGCTCCTCAGACTGTCTAAGTCCACCACTATATTTGGTCCATCTGGTAGAGAAGATATTCTGAAATGGTAGACAAATATACAGTCAGAATCATAAAATATACAATGTCAAACAAAAAATAGAGCTAGTCTGACACAAATATAATAATGAAATTATGGCTCAGTTTGCTGAGAGTGTGGCAGAGGAACAGAGACAGTTTATCTGGTAATAGATTCAGGGACATAGCTAACTTTTTAGAGGAAAAGCAACAGCCCATCATATCTAGAAGGTCAGACTGACACCATATTAGAGGTAGCCAGTCTAGAGCTAACAAGAACCAATTTGTCTGGATGAGAGCAGGGTGACCACAATTATGTGTGGTTGTGTGTCTCTGACCAATTGAATTAGACTGTAATTGAAGCTGCCTTCAATGTCTGGCTGTGACCCCCAGCATTACAGCATTTATGTAAATATTGAGGACACGTACCTGATGTTCACCTTTTCGGCATAAGAAAAGCTTCCTTAAATTTAGATGTAAGTTTGCAGTCTGTCTTTACTGTGATTTTCCGGGAATATAAAGGTGCGTTAATCCTCTTAATTATGTAATCAGTGACTGGAACAGTTTCAGAAAGACAGTTTATTAGATGAGTCTGTCCAAGGTCAGCAAGCCAAAAAACCCAAATAAAAGAGCAGAAATGTTCAAAATAAAAATGTTCTCTAAATCAAATTATACTCCTTTTACTATGGGTGCAGTTTACCACATTTCCCAGTCACAACTTTTTTTTAATAATCTTGTGCAGATTTGTACCTACTCTTCAGAAGCAGAGAAAAGAAGGGAGAGAGGATCCATGTCTCCCTTAATGAAAACATTTTGGCTACAATGTAATGTGCAATCATTTAGCAGCAAAACACCTTCATTATACTGAATAAGCCATTCTAGCCATTCAAGTCATTTTATTGTAAAATAGCACAGCTTTAGCTGTTTTTATCATGTTTTATTATTGTTATGATTGTTAGATAGTGACTGGTGATTATTTGTAATTTTTTTCATTTCCAAGTATGCCTTTCATATCCTTATTTTTCTGTACACCTACAGTTCTAAACCTTTGAGTGGTCTTAATAAACTGAAAATTTTATTATAACCGCCTCACACAGGACTACTATGCATTGGCAACAGTTTCAACAGTCTTTCCTTCTGTTTCTTTATCTGTCTGTTCCATAATCCCTTACTTCCTTCATCCATTTGTGTGTTCTACCCATCCCGCCTCCTCTCTTAGATCAGTAACCTCCCGTCTCCCCTCTCTACCTCTTCAGGCTTCAGTTCTTCAGCAGGAAAAGCAGGGATTCATCAAGAAAATTCTGAATGGCACAGTTCGATTCGGAAAACTACAGGAAGACGTCAAGGTAAGTTCTTTTATTTGAACGTCACTTTTACAATACAATTAGTCAATGTTTCAACCAGGAAAAACCATGCTCACTGACTACAGTGGGGTTGGTTAGTCTTTTAGTGGCCTACATTGACGATTGAGGTGTTAGTCAGCTCTATTAAATCAAAAAAATGAGAAGTTCTGTGTGTCCTCTTCCAAAGATAGTAAACTTTCGATACCTAACTGATGCCAAGTTAATCTGACCCTTCAATCTGCGTCCTATTGATCAGCCCACTCCACTGCACTTGATAAGCCTCTGTTATCTGTCTCCACCACTCAGAAAGCATAAATTGATGAACACTTCTGTCTCTCAGATTCCCATCTCTTCAAGATGAGCTCATTGTGTCTCGAGGACTTCATTTACTCATCCTTAACAAAGTGTAGAATCAACAACCCACACAGCCAGCATGTCAAATGTAGAGAAAAACACAAGAATAATCATCAGCAATCATAACAATGGTGCTCTGAGTACTGGCCTCTTTGACTTCAGACCTCTGAGTGTTCCTGTGACACTGCTACTGCTTGTAGTTATGGCGCAGCTGAAACCCAAATGTACCCAAATACTATTATTTTAAGCTAAATCTATTGACTATATGTGACAGTGAGGACAGATATTATTTAAAACATAGTCAAGGAGACTTGTAGTTGGCAATGGGCAGATCATAAACAGAGGGATCAGTTTCAGGTAGGCAATCAAGTAAACCTTGGGCAGAATCCCAGTACTGTGTAGAGTTGTCATGAAACCAGAATTTTCAACTTTGATACAATATTAGAATAAAAAAGCGATACCTCTTCCAATACCATGGCAAAAAGATAAAACACAATTTTTTTCCCCCATTTCTATTAACAACCTGCACATGGCAGTGGTACAGGAAGAGTCACTGAACAGTGTGTTTTTGATGGCTATTATATCGTTTTAAACACAGGGTATTGGAAGAAGTATTGAAGCATTAATCCTTTGACAACCTGACTGTGTATGTGACAAGAACTTGATGAGTATTAAGAGGGTTCAAAATTAACTTTTTTTTTTCTGGGCAGAGGTTGAGTCACTTTTTACTTGACCCTGTACAATTTATTTTTTATTTATTAGCATGCATCAAATGACAACAAAGACTTTTGTCATGTTTAATCTTGGCCTGGAACATTTATAACATGTCAGAAAATAGTGAAAAATGTCCATCCCAGTTTTTCAAAGTCCAATGTGATGTCTTTAAATGTGTTCTTTTGTCAGTCCATAACCAAATATATTTAGTATATGAAAATAAGCAAAGACAAAATTGAAATCTACATATTTGAGAGAGTAAAAACAGCATTTTCTGCAATTTTTGCATGAAAAATTACTGAGATGCCATGTTTACTAGCCCAACATGGCAGTTTGGTTGCCCCGGGCAAGCAGACAATCCTTATTGTTGAGCCCTGAGTAAGAGGCAATTGTGCATACAGGTAGCAGGTCATTCCAGGTGGTGTGCTGATACAGCAGCCTTTTGATCTAAAAGTTTGAGTTTAAAAGCAACATTTTAATTTGAAGTTTTAAAACTTGCCACTTTGTTCGGTTGAAAGCTCTCTAATTTTGCTACAACCCAAGTTGGCAGACCCAAAACACAGTGAGTGACATTTTCATTCAGTGCAGCATTCAGGAGATATGGGAGGCAAAACCAGCTGCATGCTTCTTTTCTTTTCTAACTTTAATATAAAAAAGATGAAAATAATGCAATATTTATTACAAAACGTGTCTGTCTGCTACCTCATAATGTATTGATTCAGAGATTATTCACTTCTGATGAATGTTATTGTACTTGTAGGCTGTAATAGACAAGTGGTCAAAACTAATTGTAGCCAGGAAGACAGAGTATTTTTATTCTCCTCATCTGTTCTGTGACAAAAACTGCATCAATTTCACCCACTTCCATAGAAGTGAAATTGAGACTATTTCAGCGAATCACCATGGAAACCTTTTCTACATCTGTTAGTGCCATCTTGGGTTTGAATGTTACCACAGTGGTTGACACTCGTCCTGCAATACCAATTGTTGCAGCCTTTCCATATTTGTTGTTTGTTTGTATGACAAATGTGTACAAGATATCAGTCTGGCAGTATTAGTGCCTTGCTCTAGGGCCACTACTGTCTGCATGTTCCAGCTGTCAACAGCTCATGTCACTCAAGCCGCAGCAGGATAAAACATCTCAGCAGTTCTGACAGTTTTATTAGTGTCTCTATAGCAACAGCCCTAGAGAGAGAAAGATGTGTGTCTTTGTGTGTGTGAATGTGAAGTCTTTTGGTGGTAATCAGTCCATTGAAAAAGGAGAGGTTTAAATGTTAGATGTGTTGAAAGACTTATTATTCTAGCCCCTCATCCCCCTCCAGCTAAACTAGATATTAACACTTAAAGGTGGAATTATGCTTCTCCTTCACAATATTGCAATGATTATACTGGAACTGTATATGATGGAAGGATTGTTTTTAACAGATTTTAAACCGTTTACTGTCATAGACCTGCTACAACACAATAAATGAGCCATGCATCATCAGCTGGTGCCTTTATTGTATACCAAACACCTACAGATTATTTTCATATTGATTACTCTTTCCTTAATTTTTCAGTTAGTCATGTAGTAAAGAATTTTATGCTCTCAAGATGTGATAGCACAAGATGATGTCTTCATATTGCTCATTTAGTTCAACTACAAGTCCCAAAGATTCTGAATTCACAATCATATAAAACAAAGAAAAACAGCAAATCCCCACATTTGAGAGGACTAATCAATCAATCAAGTAATTGTTTCAGCGCTACCCAAAGTAATTACGTTTGCATTCACTCACTCACTTTGTGAGGAACATTTCCAGACATAGCAAGAGGGGGTTTGTACTGCACCAGAACCTGCCTTCACTATTAAACTTTGCATGTACCAGAATAGCCCTCATAGCTACCCCTGTAGGAAGAAACACAAAACAACTCAAGGAGAAAAATCTGAGTTCTTGTAGTTCCCACACAGTCCATGTAGCCAGTGTAACACCTATTAAGCTTTTTCTTTTTGGCTGGGCAACACCTTGGCGCAGAGGTACAATTCAGCTTTGATAATACATATATTAGTTTTTTCTTCTTTTGCTCTTGTCTTGTCAAGTTAGTTATAGTGTATACTAAAGATTACACCTGTTACAACCTGTAGTGTCGTTTGTGTGGTTGATTACTTTATTGATTTTTGTTGTTTGTTTGGTTAAATGTCCATTATGCTGAGACACTCTGTGGATGGTTATATGCTTTAACTTGACCCAATTTAAATTTAAAAAAAAATTAAACTCACAAACCTTTGATCTTTGATTTTCTTTCACTTGTGCTTATTCTCAGACTGATATTTTACTTCTGTGTTATTATTGTACTTGTCTGAACAAAATAATGTGGTAATTGATTACATATCAGTGGTTTAGTGGTTGTGTCTGGAAAACAGTTTTTGCCTTTAAACATTTTGATTCTACATAGATCTGCATGCATCTTATTATTTTTGTTAGCATACTAGAGTTCAGTGGGTAGTTACAGCATTCTGTGATGATCAGAAATATTTTGGTTTGATGTTGGCCATTTACAGTATAGATTGGAAATAATATATTATCACAAATAATAATTAGTATTAATTGTAGTCAGTAGTAATAGTAATTTCATTGATCTTTGAATCTGATCCAAGTCTCAAGCCCACGCTTAAAACAAAACAATTTGGGGGAAAAAAAAGAGTCTTATTATTGCCGTATTCCTGTAAATCCAACAAATGTGATCACACTAAAATATGCACATTTGTAAGACTGACTATGAATTCTGTAGGGGGTGAAGACTGACTGTCCTAAAAAGGAAAAGAGATGCGAAAGTACTTTTAATGTTAAAATTAAACAGTCACAGCTTTTAAGAATTGTATCTGACTGTGCTGGATACAAGATCTTCCCATTAACGCATGACCTTGCATTCACCCTTATCCCCTCCCTCTTTGATGACCTCACATAAACTCTACATGTCTATGAGTTGATTGGGGCCACTCTGTTCAAGCGACAGTGAAAGTCCACAAAATGGTGGCCTCACTTTGCTCAGCCTTACTCACAAATGTTCCGTTTTAAAGCTCAATGATTATATTCTTTGGAAGACATCAAAATTGGATTGTAAATGTACTTTTTTGGCTTACCTTTTTACCTGTCTCAGTCAGATTTTCCGCCGCACAGTGAGTTTTGTATTTCACTGCAGCTTATGGGGGCTGCTGAAGTTGATGAGTCTCTCATCCCCACAGCCGCAGGTGATTGATTCTGAGATGGGAATGTAAATTCAAAGTTCTGGCTCTCACTTTTCCTGCCAGCCTTAAATGCTCACAAAGTTGCTTTCCTTTCAGTGACACTCTAAAAACTCTATACCCAACTCAAGCTCTTATCTGATTCTCATCAACATATAGTGATTGCAGTACATGTTACCACTTTGTGAATGGGAAAGATAGGGATTGTGTGGTAAGTGTGTGCTATAGAGGGAGAACAGATTGTGACTACATTATTCATGGGTAATTAAAATTCATGTCCCTCCATCTCCTTGAAACACCTGAAAATGTTGAATATTTTAGTGAGTGCATGTATAAATATAGCCAGGTCACAGTTTTGCTTGAGCCATGCTGTTTGACGTCAGTGTAGGATGATTATTTTTCCAATTCAAAATTCTCCTCCACTCTTAGTTTGGATTCCTTTTGCAAGATCTTCCTATAACGGTGATCACACATAATAGGATAGGATCACATGAATGTTTGTTCCTTCTGTTGTCAGGGTGTTGTGATCTCTGACCTTTAACCTCTTTATCTGTAGTGCTTACAGTGTTTGAGTTTGAAGAAATGAACAATACTCCCACTTATGTTTTTGGATCAGTTTGGGTAATTGTGTCAGCTAGAGCTGAGGGCACTAAAGGTACTTTCTGGCTCCTACCTGAGAGCTGAAAAACGCTTAGAGTTGAATTCTCAAGGATTGTCCTTGACAAGCTACACTTTGCAACTATTGCCAACTGTGCTAATAAGTTAATAATAATAATGATAATAATAATAATAGCTATAATAACAATAATAACTTTTATAGAGAAAAAAGAGTCCCTGTGAAAACTGGTAAAAGTGATCATGAGCAAGTAGACAGTGTTAAATTTGACAAGAATTTAAAATATAGTTTTGCTTTTTTGCTCTTTTTTGCTATTTGCTTTTTGAAAGTTTAATAAGTTAAAGTCACATTTTAGTTTGATCAGTCTCATGTAAAATTGAATGCGTAAGTCATTATTGATGTGTCATTATTGGTTTTCAGACACTGATAATCTTTATTACCTGACAAAACAGACTTTTAATATATTACTTATGTCTTCTGCCAAGTACGGCATCATATTTCTCTCAGTACAACTCTGATTTAATGAATCAGTGGGTATAAAAATGCACAAATGCACTGTTGATGCAGACAAGCATTATCTGTGAAAAATAATACCAAATTATATTAAATGTTTGCTGAATGAGGTAGTGTCTGTTGTCTATGAGTTGGAAACAGTCATAAATGATCTTTTAGAAGGAGTATATGTTTACCGCAAACTCAGCTCTGTTAAAGTGAACAGTGTGTCATGGACCAAGCCAGCCGAATCGACGCAGACCTCTGGGCTATATTAACATTAAATTGTTTGTGGTTCTTTGCAAATCTTTTATCCACAAGGCACTCCATCCTCATTTGGAACAATGCAGTCAGTGTTTCTTTTGGTTTGAAAGCAAGAGGAAAGTATCCGCAGGTCGTCTCTCCTCTTTCTTTTCTTCCCACCTGACAGGCTGCTTGTGAAGATGAGGCACTCATCATTTGAGCAGCAGCCAATGGTTTTGTTTGGCTTTTAAGCTAGATGTATGAGCTTTGAGATGGCTAATTACTGTGATCTAACTTAGGTTGTCTGTCCATATAGAGCCAACTATTGTCTCCTGTCTGTACTCGTCAGAGCATAATGAACAGAGATTTTGTCCTCATTTTTGCTGTCAATACTTTTTTCACTGACGTTGTAGAATTGAGTCATGAAATAAAAGGACATTAGTCAATACTTTTTGTCATAATTTCCATTGACGAAATTAACACTCTAACCAGGTGTTCTGTCATATTAAGGGTCATCTTATATTTGGTTCAATATTGAAATCCTCCTTTCTGATATAGGGGAGGAGAGATTTTTCTTTAACCTACCCCTCAGATAAAAGGCAGGGTCTTGTAGATGTCAGAAAGTACAACCAGCAGAACAAACGCTCCACTGACAAGCACTCTGTCCAACAGCTCTGCCAACTCAGGCAGAAACTAAAATCTCTTTCTACCATCTGACCTGCTGCCGATGTCTGTCATCTCTCATTTCTTATTTTCTTTTTTTCTGTTACTTCTAATTTTGTCTGTCTTCAGCTGGTTGTAGAGCAATTTATTGCTTAATATCTTTGACCATCATAGTACTTAAAAATGAGAGGTTGATTTATACACCATATGTTAGTATCATTAATTGTAAAAGAATGGTTTGTTTGTTGTCTCTCTTAGGAGCCATCACAAGTTTACTGACACCTAAAAGTAATCGTGTGAAGCCAGACCTCCATCTCATCCATAAACTCTCATCAAGCTTGTGAGAGTTTGGAGAAAATCTTGTTAAAAATTAGGTTGAGAGACTTTGGAAATCCAGTAAATTGGGGATTAGATTGCCTCTCAGTTTATTTCTGTTGAATTACAAATAAGCTCTTACCTGTGATTTTATTGGTTTGAATAATGACAAACGCATTCTTTGAGTTTAATGAAGCAGACTTACAAAATTAACCTGTAATGACAGTGATATTGATTGTTAACATTCAAAAAGTGGACTGAACCAGCAGGTATAATAATAGAAAAAAGTACACAGTCAACATATAGAAAATAATTCTCCATTTATTTCATTGTCTAGTAGCTTCTGTAATCAGTAGTGTGGCACTAAGCTGAGAGCTGCAGTCAGTCGGTCATAGACAGAAACACAGGAAAACACAGAGGAAATGGGTACAGAGACAGGTAGAGAACAGTGGTAGAAGGAAGTTGACAAAGGAAAGGTAAGAAAATAATATATAGAACCCCAACATCAGAGACTGAAACAGGACTCACATTACAGAGGAAAGATAAAGCACAAAATGAATATTTTTTTCCAAAATGCTACATTTCCATTTTGAGGAAATTATCATTACCTGAAGTTTAACATCATATATATATACAGTATATATATATATAACAGTTATCAGCCCAGGGCTATCAGTTATCAACATTGTACAAGAAATTTGGAAATTGCCAAATGTGCGTAATTGCTCCCAATTATTATTATTAGCACCCCCAAAAGTACATTCATAAAACCCACAGATTCTAAATCACCATGCTCATGAATAGAAAGTTCCACTTATATAACAAAACACTTCTGAAAAAACATCTAAATCTAAGCCTTAATCTTTCTTCTAAGTACTGCTGGAAATGTCATGCATTTCTGGGTATGACAGCAGCAAGTCAGGATGTCTAAAATGGATGTTCTGGTCACAGATCTACAAGGAAAACTACTTTTTGGAACCCACAGGAGGAGCTAATGCTACATTTCTACATGTGATGTAGTGTGCAAAGCATTTGAAATTACATTTAAAATGTAATAATAGTTTAAAACGTCACCCTAAGTTATTGTGACCTTTCTTTCAGAATATGCCACAGCGATACATGTAGGGGAATGTTTCTCTTACATGCATAAGAAAATCAAGATGCCACATAAATAATGCACATGACCTTCAGGTGCCACCCAACAACAAATCCTCATGGCAGTATGTGTACCATGACTTAGCGCACAAAGGTAACAGAGGATTTCCATAGACATAAACTGTACCTTTGAGCTAAAAGAGTTTTTTTGAAACCAGTACCACACAATACAACAGAGCAGACTTACTAAATTCAACCCAACAAGGAACTGAATGGAAAGTTTTGTTGCTAAACATTGAAAGAGTATCAAAAAACCTGAGATATGAATCCAGTTTATGCACATGCATCAAATCGATTCAACACAAAAGCCTGAATGGTGTGTTTCTGTATTTGAGGCAGAGAGAGAGAGAGAGAGCGAGAGAAAGAGAGGGGCACCTTCGATAAGCAAAACTACCACCCTCACCACATGTGTACCCAAAGCTACTGCTGTTACAGTAAAATAGGTAAGCATAATGGTCAATTTACTGTTAATTTAGTGATTTTTATGTAGGTCTGCCTGAAATGTGCTTGCAAATGTCATTTTTCTTCCTTGCTTGGAGCATTTGGATTTTTTAATCATAATTATTATTATATGGAATATTTTTCTGTAACATTTCTTGCATTATTCAGAAATGCAAAGAAATGGAAAATCACCATTCTCACCATAGCTAATTCATGAGCTGTCAAGGCTCAACAGACTGATACTTACACTTTCAAGCCATAGATGTTGACGCACCAGTGCCTTTCTTTACAAAATACAACCATTGATGGTATTTCTAGGAGCTAATGGCATGACCATAATCACAATCAACATTCAGTTTTAAGCTACCTGTAGCTTTAACAGAGACAAAAATATTTGGTAACATGTAGTGCTACCTGCTGGCTTATAGATGTAAAGAAACACTTGCTAAATAAAAATAAACAGTTGATTTGAACACATTTGCAATATTTTTACTGTCGATTAAACAGTAAATCAGTGGTGCCTTTGATTACATCTGGTGGCTTAAATCACTTACAACATTGATTTTCCTCTCCTTTTGTTATTGGCAACTGGCAAGTATCCAGTTATACATGAATGCAATTGTTAATTAAAGGGGAAATATGTAATAAACTTACCGTACTAAATCATAAAATGACCATGATATGTCATAAGAGATTAAGGAAACCTGGTGAAATACTAAGCTGAAATACTGGCTTCTCCAACAGCAACACTATAGCCAGCATGTTTTCCTTTGAAATTTCCATTCCAGGCCAGAACAGCTGTTTTTGTATGCCCATTTCACATGTGTAAGAGTTGAAATTATAAATCATAAGAAATCATTAATAATCTTTCAGAAGGAGTAAATGTTTGTAATGATTAAATTGAGCAACATGTTAATAGAGTCTGGCAGGCAGTGAGACAGGCAGTCACTGAACTCCAGAGCATGCATTTTCAGAACACTGGGCTTTTTGTTTTCAGGATAACAGGCTTAGTTTTACATCAGCAGACAACTGACAGTTATAAACAGCTGATCAACTTGCTGTACAGGACTTGTCGTCGCTTGTCATTTGCAAAGTATAATGTTTTGCTCATCTTACACTCCCTGTTTAGTGTTACTGGTCTGAGGTCTGTGTCTGGAGAGGTGGGGGTGGGGGAAACCTACTTGATTCAGCTATAGATGGTATATTAAATAGAAATTCAACCTATTCAGTATGCCCTTTATGGCTACAATTCACTATTTGGACTGCAGTACTCATTTTTGAATGCTAGAGAAACCAGATACACAGACTGTTACTGTAGACTATCAAAAAAAAAATCCTGTACAGCTTGCTCATTTGGTCCATTATATAAATACCCTTGCCACTATAGTGTGGTATTTCATTTGTAGCGCTGTGTGTTTGCATGGTGTACACTGAGCTGAACCAAAATATACAGGCATCCTAAAGGAAAGTTACAAATGAGTAAATCCCCCCTTTCTCATAAAACTGACTGCATGCATGATTTTTGTTGGTAGACAGTGTTGATAAATGAGGGCCCAGGACTATATCAGTGCTCTTATTATGCAAGTCAAAAAGTTTGCTCTCAAATGTTATGTTAGACTAAGTCATACACACAACACAGAACAAATAAAGGTTACAGAAATACATCACAGAAATGAAGGTATAGGCGCTGCTGTACCTAACAGAGCTTGTCGGGGGCTCTGTTCCTGTTGGTCAGAGTGATTTCTGAGTTGCAGCAGTCGACCTTACAAAAAAAGAACCAACACCAAAGGCGGTCTTCTTAGGTCTTTTTACTGGTCCATTATTTCCATGAAGATAACTGACTGGCAGGCTTGTAAAGCCTGTGTAGAAGAGGCCATTGTCATCACCTGGGGGCCCCCTATCGCCCCACAAAACACATTAGATACCTGTTAACTGCAGCGGGCCTTATCCAATCTTAGGGCCACCAGTTCTTGGGTAGCATCCTATCAGCCCCTTGAGGAGCAGTCACACATGCCCTGGCACAGACACTGGCAAAACCCATAGACCAGGCAAACTGTTAGGCTTGATGGCACCAAGCTAACGCAGACAATGCCCAGTGTCACCCTCTGGATCACTAACAAATAGATTCCCAGAGGCAGTGACCCAAAGTATAAGAAACCCAACAGCCAGACCAGGATGCGTGGGACATGATTACAGAACTTGGACATGGCGTCCTGATCAGCCGGCCCATTAGAGCCCATCGATATTGAGTCCAGGCTCTGATCAGCATAGATGTCAGAGCTTGCATTTCGGCTCGGGGAGTGCTGTGAGTCCCTCTGCACTTCCATTATAGTAATGACCAGGCAATTGGAGGAGTCGTGAGACGGGCTGGAGGATGACAAACTCTTTGGAGTTAGGACCACCTCCCCGTTGTGGTCGGAGCTCCAGGATTTGTCCCGCATTGCCAAGTGGGACATGATATTAGCATCATCAGGCAGAGCTGACACCTCATACTCTGTGATCTCGGTTTGGTGTCGGCAAAAGGGGCAGGAGATGAAGCCTGCTCCGTCAGCAATGTCCAGGATCTTGATGAGGCAGCGGGTGCAGACCCGGTGCAGGCAGTCCAGGATCTTAGGCTTGCGGTTGTGGGCATTGTAGCGTTGGTAACAAATTTTACACTCTAATTCCTCTGGTGGAGGACAGTCCTTCTCTTCTAACTCAGCTTGAGGACAGCTCATCTTCAAGTCATTTTCTGAGAAAGGAGAGAAAAATATAGAGGCAGAGACACATTGAGAAAAGGAGAGTTAGATGGATAATGTTATTTATCTAGTCGAGCATTTCATGTGGCTTTGACTAGAATGCTGGAAATCGCACTCAACAAGCTGTTTCTGACTATTGTTATCTGCTGCATCGTTGCCCATCAGGGAAAGGTCAGGGCTCTGCCTTCTACTCTGGCTGCTTCTATTCTCTGTACCTGCTGCTGATGAATGATTTATGGTTTGGGAGTTGGATCAGGGTGTCATCCCAGAGCCCTTTGTGGCAAAGCAAGAGCCAGTAATGCTATTGATATTTGGGAAGAGGTGGTAGGGAACAGCTTCTCCTTCAACATTTTGTGTTTAATGTAGAATATTAAACACAAAATACAATATTGTTGTAGTTCTTCATCAAAATGACCAGCCCCTGAATTGAAGCTTTTAAATTGTTACTTTTTCATATTTATTTGGATAATATAGCTCTGTTTAGCTTGTATATTTGGTCTGTGAGAATGCAGAACTACAGAGGAATGTATTTTCTTTTTTAAAATTGATGCACTGTTTCTTATCTTGTTCTTATTGACTAATGTGACTGAACAAATGACTGTTTCAGGCAGCATTCATATGTGTTGGCAGAATCAAGAATTTCAAGTCATGATCTGGGGTTTAAGAGTTAGTTTACCCAAAATTGATTACTCAGTCATTATTTACTCACCCTCATGCTGATTGAAGGTCAGGTTTAGTTTTTTTTTAGTCCACAAATCACTACTGGAGTTTTGTAGGAAAACGGTGTTGAAGAATCTTCCAAACAATGTAAGTGAATGGTGACCAAATGGAGAAAACAACTGGAAAAAAAATGGCGTGCTCACTCCATCACACCACACAGACATTGACTGACATTGTTTGGGAGATTCTACAATCCTGTTTTCCTGTGAAAAATCTAAACCAGATCAGCAGTGTATGAGTAATGACTGGATAGATAATGACTGAATTTTCCTTCAAGTTATTAACACTCACCCCTGTTTTAGTACTAGTTGATGTCAGTATAATTTTATGTAATTGCTGACAACTACATAAGTCCAAAAGGGCTGTGGTGAGAGAACACCGATGATTATTTTCCTCCATGGAGGAACAGCAAGAAACTGTCAGTCATCATTAATAAGGTCAAATTGCTGTGAGCCTGTATCCATAGACACCAAGCACGAATAGGAACGAGGTTAAGGAGCCCCCACCTCCTGTGCTCCTCCCCTGACCTTTACTGTAGATCACTGTCATCTGCAGGCACATAAAAGGTCATTTCAAGATCTTTGTAATCTCAAAATTAAAATACTGATTAATTAAACTAGATAAATAAATTTTACATTGCTGACTCTCTGGAAATGTAAATTTTAGAAGTATGGATTCTTTAAAATATATAATTCATTCATTCAAGTTCCAATTATTCAATTCCATATTTTCATTATTGCTAAGTAATAATTGATAAGTGATAACTCAGGGCAGTGCGCTAAGTGGAGGAATGTTTGTCTTGGCATGGTGATAACAGCCTGTGACGTTTCAGTTGTAGAACCAACTCAAACATCTTCGTCATCTGCTACCATGGTGGTATATTTGGCAGCAACACTTTGAATGTTCTAGCTAGAAATACCATGCAAGGCACAAACACACCAATAAAGCTAGACTCACAAACTCTTACAAGTAGCCAAATTCTGCCCTGATGAGAAAGTCAACTGAACTTGTGTTTAACAGGAAATGTGACCAAGTTCAAGGGAAACAACATAATTAAATATGATTATGATTATACAAATCTGTGTGATATATCCCTGTGAGAAAAACACTGGTAGTTTTGTATGGTGTTAGAATACTGAGCGCAATGTACAGATGCAGTCACTATGTTCCCACGGCTCATTAAATTTGCAGAACCAAAAATAGACGAACTAGACAGTATAAACCAAAACCAAGCATACAGCCAATTCCAGTCCTCACAAAACATGTAATTCCACAAACATACAGTAATGATATAGTGACTAGATCCATTACTACTGTTGTATCTGAGCCATGATGGCTTCTCTCATCACCAGAGGTGAGGCCTGGGACTCTTTTCTTTAATAAAGCAAAATTTCTACACTGTGGATTTCTTAGAATGTCCCTGAGGGTTGTGAAATGGATGTGATCACACAAGAGGGAATGAAGCAGGCCAACAATTTTCACAATGCCATTTCATTTTCCTCGATCAATTTGGAAAATATTGGACATGGGACTGAATGACAAACACTCTCCGCTTCAGCTACTGACATCAAGCATGGCCCACTGTTGCTAC
>JAJHUR010125975.1:0-35028 GCA_027495735.1 Lutjanus campechanus | reverse complement strand
ATCGTTGCCCATCAGGGAAAGGTCAGGGCTCTGCCTTCTACTCTGGCTGCTTCTATTCTCTGTACCTGCTGCTGATGAATGATTTATGGTTTGGGAGTTGGATCAGGGTGTCATCCCAGAGCCCTTTGTGGCAAAGCAAGAGCCAGTAATGCTATTGATATTTGGGAAGAGGTGGTAGGGAACAGCTTCTCCTTCAACATTTTGTGTTTAATGTAGAATATTAAACACAAAATACAATATTGTTGTAGTTCTTCATCAAAATGACCAGCCCCTGAATTGAAGCTTTTAAATTGTTACTTTTTCATATTTATTTGGATAATATAGCTCTGTTTAGCTTGTATATTTGGTCTGTGAGGATGCAGAACTACAGAGGAATGTATTTTCTTTTTTAAAATTGATGCACTGTTTCTTATCTTGTTCTTATTGACTAATGTGACTGAACAAATGACTGTTTCAGGCAGCATTCATATGTGTTGGCAGAATCAAGAATTTCAAGTCATGATCTGGGGTTTAAGAGTTAGTTTACCCAAAATTGATTACTCAGTCATTATTTACTCACCCTCATGCTGATTGAAGGTCAGGTTTAGTCTAAACCAGATCAGCAGTGTATGAATAATGACTGGATAGATAATGACTGAATTTTCCTTCAAGTTATTAACACTCACCCCTGTTTTAGTACTAGTTGATGTCAGTATAATTTTATGTAATTGCTGACAACTACATAAGTCCAAAAGGGCTGTGGTGAGAGAACACCGATGATTATTTTCCTCCATGGAGGAACAGCAAGAAACTGTCAGTCATCATTAATAAGGTCAAATTGCTGTGAGCCTGTATCCATAGACACCAAGCACGAATAGGAACGAGGTTAAGGAGCCCCCACCTCCTGTGCTCCTCCCCTGACCTTTACTGTAGATCACTGTCATCTGCAGGCACATAAAAGGTCATTTCAAGATCTTTGTAATCTCAAAATTAAAATACTGATTAATTAAACTAGATAAATAAATTTTACATTGCTGACTCTCTGGAAATGTAAATTTTAGAAGTATGGATTCTTTAAAATATATAATTCATTCATTCAAGTTCCAATTATTCAATTCCATATTTTCATTATTGCTAAGTAATAATTGATAAGTGATAACTCAGAGCAGTGCGCTAAGTGGAGGAATGTTTGTCTTGGCATGGTGATAACAGCCTGTGACGTTTCAATTGTAGAACCAACTCAAACATCTTCGTCATCTGCTACCATGGTGGTATATTTGGCAGCAACACTTTGAATGTTCTAGCTAGAAATACCATGCAAGGCACAAACACACCAATAAAGCTAGACTCACAAACTCTTACAAGTAGCCAAATTCTGCCCTGATGAGAAAGTCAACTGAACTTGTGTTTAACAGGAAATGTGACCAAGAGCTCCTGAAATCAACTTATAAGATGAGCACAAGTTCAAGGGAAACAACACAATTAAATATGATTATGATTATACAAATCTGTGTGATATATCCCTGTGAGAAAAACACTGGTAGTTTTGTATGGTGTTAGAATACTGAGCGCAATGTACAGAAGCAGTCACTATGTTCCCACGGCTCATTAAATTTGCAGAACCAAAAATAGACGAACTAGACAGTACAAACCAAAACCAAGCATACAGCCAATTCCAGTCCTCACAAAACATGTAATTCCACAAACATACAGTAATGATATAGTGACTAGATCCATTACTACTGTTGTATCTGAGCCATGATGGCTTCTCTGATAACTCATCACCAGAGGTGAGGCCTGGGACTCTTTTCTTTAATAAAGCAAAATTTCTACACTGTGGATTTCTTAGAATGTCCCTGAGGGTTGTGAAATGGATGTGATCACACAAGAGGGAATGAAGCAGGCCAACAATTTTCACAATGCCATTTCATTTTCCTCGATCAATTTGGAAAATATTGGACATGGGACTGAATGACAAACACTCTCCGCTTCAGCTACTGACATCAAGCATGGCCCACTGTTGCTACCAGCATCAAGTCTACCGGCAGTCTGTGTCAAAGATGTATCCCAAACACAATAAGAATGAGGGTGATAACTGTTTATTCCTGAGGACTTTGTTTCACATGAAATCATGCCAATACACTATATCCTGTATTGAATTACATGTGTTTTATAATTCATATTGATCATCTCATCAACAAAGTTACATTAAGATTCCCTTTATATAGAAACAATACATTGTCTACTGTCAATAGGAAATTAATTCCATTAAGTTCAGCAAGGATTACATAGGCATACAGTAATAGCATTGTGCTTATAAAGCCCTATTCTATTTGTAAATTGCATGCTTATATTTCTAGTGTATTAAAATTTAATGAGGTACGAAACTCCACAATGTCATGGATAGACTTGTTTTTAAAGTTCCACTTGCTTCTACAGATTTTAAGGAGAACAGCATTCATATTTCATGCTGTCCTCACTTGAAATAGCCGGCAGCAGAAGATGAAATATGAATCCCAATTTTATACAGGTAGAGAAATATACAGTAATTTATTTTTTTTAACTGACTGATTTTCTTGATGTTCCTGATGTTTCAGTTTGCCAGTCTATGACTGTGTCTGTGCCCAGGAACACTGCCACAGTACAAGGGTGCCAAAAAGCCTAGAGTGTTGGTTGGCTTCAGTGTTAATTGTGCCAAGAGAAACTGACAGGAATGAGGTTAATGAGCAGGTACTGTGTCTGCTGCTGGGTTACAAGAGACACAGTACCAGGAACTGTTCCTGTACTCTTGCACCATGACGGTTTGTCTAATAACACTTGAAGTTGTTGCTCTATAGGCACCTAAAGTGAAGTATAACCATACAGATCCTATCGGAACTATTCTCTTTGTTGTTGCAGTTGGGCAGTTTCCCCTTAAATAGCAGGGTCTAGAGGCCTGCGTCCTGATGGGCTGCTTGATTTGGGAGAAATATCCATCTTCATGTTAAATCAACCATTTAAAACTCTTTGTAGCTCACAAGACCTATCCCTTTGTGCTTCCGCCATGCAGCTTACATGTGATGTTGAGGTCAGAGAGCAGCTTTGATCTATCTATAATATCATGGAGTAACACAGCAGCACTGGAAATTGTCCTCAGGAACCTACTCTGTGCTCTTTAAGGACCAGGTGTGTCCGTGGCTAGACATGGTGTCCATGAGAGGGCACACTAGAACAAGTTCTTGTCCCACTTGGGTATAATGGCACAGATCAGGCATCCTAATAAGAAAAGCTGCATTGCCCCTAGTTCTCTTAGTGATGCTTGTCACTGGTTTTGGACACACTGTATTGCTGTCCCAGTGCTGTCTCATTGTTGTCAGCATGCCCTACACATACCGTTCTAGGGCATAACTTCAAGGGCAGTTATGGAACGCATTCACGGCGTCAAAACCATGTAAGTCCTGGCTTAAATGATAGTGTAAGGCCATGTCTGTTCTGGTTCTGCTCACCAGAACTGCTTGAAATTTCTACCCATCTGCCTCTCGAAATCCAGGCTGTGGTCAGGTGGCTGAGCAAGGAGAGTTGAGCAGCTGGGGTCTTTATCTGCAGTCAAGGTGCCAACTGCTTGGCTGCATTAACCCCATCCACTTTCAAAACATATGTGGCTTGTTTGCTGCTGTTTTTACATAGATATTATTATCAGCCACTAGAACATGCTGACATGGACATCCTGCATAAAAAGTATGGTGTTCCTCTTGTTTTTAATGCTTGCTAAGATAGATAAGACAAGATATAAGATAGGTATAAGATAGATCTGTTGTGTATCCCCCCTCCCCAAAAAAAAAAAAAATCACTGAGTGCTTTCCTGAGCTATAGTTGCTGTTACCTCATTCTTGTTGTTACTTCTTACTTTACCGCTATATTTGGTCATTAACAAGTCCCCCTCCCATCAGGAGGATGCTATATAAAGAAAAGCCAGTCATTCATTCATTCATGACCATGAAATATAGATTGAATAGGTGAATGTTGCACTGGCAATTGCCCAGCAGGCCTCTCTGTGACTGTTAAATATTTTAACCTCCAGTCTGTTACGTTAAAAAGCCTCCTGAAACATGTCAGACAGATGTCAGAAAAAACCAGCTCCTGCTGCATCAATCCAGGAACAGAATCGCTCAGTTTTCCCCTGAAGTCCTAGACAAATAAATGTTGTAAAGAAAGGGCATTGGGGGGTTGTGCAAGAGAAAATTCAGCTCCTTGTTATGCAAAATGCAATATGAACCTCAACTTGCACAATTGTTCATAAAGCCATCTTGTGGCATTTACACTGTAAACAAACATTTAGCTTTTACCAGAAAAACCTGTATGTGTCCTTGAGGCCTGAAAATGTGTCCTATCTCATAAAACATTTGCCAAGGCTTTTTTTGTGTCTTCATCAACATCATCAGTATTGTTCACATCAGCATATTTTCTTCCATCTCTGCTCAGTGCTAGATTTATTGGACCATTACTTCTACCAGCTGTCAATACACATTATGACTCTGAAGTTGCTATGTACTTCGATTTCTATTAGATCCACACGTGTAACAAACTTCTATTTATCTATTTCACACCTCTCATTAAACTGCATAGAAACGAATCAATCCTGGGCATGTCTCAATCAGTCGTTCTACACAGGCGCCAGCTATTCATCGATCAACTTTTTAAAATGCTAAGTGTTTAGGAGACATTTCACCCCAAAGTCAAAAATACTTATTTTTCCTCCTACATGTAGTGCTATTTATTCATCTAAATAGTTTTTGTATGAGTTGCAGAGTTTTGTTGATATGGGCCAAAGAGATGTCTGCCCATCTCTTCTCTAATATAATGGAACTAAATGACACTCAGCTTATGGTGCCCGAAAATACATTAAAAAAAAAAACTCAACAGCAATGACTCTTTTCAAAAATCATGACATGGGGACTCAAGATAATCCACAGACCTTGTTAGGAGCAGTTTCATGGAGGAACTATTTTCTTTCTATGGTAGAATCTACTGTACTCTTTCTACAAGTAAGAGAGTAGCTCCTACATGAAACTGCTCACAAGGTCTGTTGAGCAACTGTGTCATGATTTCTGGAAAGAGACATTGCTGTTGAGTTTTTCAGCTATATTTTTTGGTACTTTGAGCACTACAACTTGACAAATGACAGGGCTGATAAACTGTAGGGATATGCTGGTGTGTAAAGGGCTATCAGCCACTCTTTGTCTAGTCACAGCAGTGCTGCAAATTCCAGGTGAAGAGTGAAGAAATGTAGGAGAACAGCTTCTGAGCATTGTGATATGTGTGTATGAAAATGAATGTGTTCTGACTGACTGACTGACTGATTGATTGATTTGTGCACTGTCTGACAGACTAGTTAACTGGCTGGTTGGCTGGCTTATTGACATGTTGACAGACTGATTAGTTGGTGTCCAATGTAAATATGTTCAATTTGAATGGTATAACATTGATTTTAAAATGGTTTTGTAGCTCCACTATGGATGTGGAACAAGGAATAACACAGGGAAGGAGGTGGACTGAAGCTGACATTTGAAAAGGTCAGCTTTTCAAAGAAAACCAAGTGCAAGTTACAACAAATGGCAAGACTGCATTACATCACATGGTGAAACAAAAAAGTAACCTGTGTGAAATACTGAAGAGAAATGGAAAAAGAACAACACAAACAAGAACAAAATAAGTCTGAATGAAGGGAGAATTTCTGATTAGGAGATGTCACTATAGCGTGAAACATTATTAAGTTATCAAGGCAGGAAATACCTGCTGCTTTACTTAATAAAAATAGACAACGGGACCTTGTACACTGCTGACAATCAACAAAGTACTCATTTGTGGATGTGGCAGGCATAATTGTGCTTCATATAAAGACTGAGCATACTTATGCTACCACCTTCAGATGACTTTAGAATTCAATTCACTCAAAGGAAAAGCCTTAATACAGTCTAAAAGCAGTGGTGGATTATAGATACTTACAGCAGGATACAGTTGGGCTCTGTGAAATTATGATGAGCATTTCACAATTTATTTGACATTTTATAGATTAAAGGATTAATCATGAAAAGAATCAGATGATTAATCGATAATAAAAATAATCATTAGATGCACCCTTGAGGCAAGATGGGGGGGGATTATCCTTCCCATCCCTTATGTTCTCTGCTTCCCTGTCCCCTCCTTTCTCTTGTTCCTTTCAGTGTGGATAGTTGATGATAGCTTTGACCTTTGCTGTCAGAATATCTGCTTGGTGAAGCTTCTCTAAATCATGCCATTGATCCAAAGGATTATGTTCATGCTGCTGTTGGCAGATCTTTCATCCTTGTTTACAACAATTAGGTATAAAAACAGAGCAGTCTTTTGCTAAACTTCCTTCATTTTTTAACAGTTGACCTGTCAAAGTACAAAGAATAAATGTCAACTGTCCTGTCTAGATGTATTAGTTTGAAGAGCAACACAAGAACTAACAATATTTTGGTAAAACTTAAGATTTCCATGTATATTTCATTGCTTGCACATGTAGCCATATAGATAACACCTAATTCAGATGTTTGTCATTAAAAATAAAATACTCTTCAATGTTTAGATCTTTGACAATACAAGCAACCAATAGCCCAGGAGATTATTTTTTAAGTTCAAGTCAACAATATTGGATTTGGCAGTTTGATCTGTTGGGGAGTTAAGGTGGAATTATTCTCTTGCAAATATACATGTAAATGTCTCTTTTGAACCTTCATAGAGGAGGGCATTGTGGGCAATTGTAGGTTTCAGAGGCGCCGTCTTGCACACATTCCCAAATCTCAACAATGCGTAATGCAGTGTCAGGCAAGCTGACACAACTTGATTCAACTCCTGTCGGAAAGCAGGAGAATAAAAACATAATGTGGTAAACAGCCAAGAGACAACCACACAAATATCTCAGAACTCCGCCTAAGTCTAGGAAAGAAGCAGTGCCTTTATTCAGCAATTATATTTATTTCCAATGGTAAGATTTGGATAATAATAATAACTCCACTATAAAATCCGTCAAACACAATCTACAGAGCTTTCCAATTCAACAGGGTTAGGATATTTATGGTTCTTTGGGCTCTGTAATACTCAGCCTTTTGATATAACAGTAGGTACCCGTGCTTCAATGTGTAGGATTGGTACATTTATCAAAAACATGCTGCTGTATATCAGTTGTGGCCCCCACTGTGCATTCTGCACACTGACCTGTAAAATATTTGAGTCATTTTAACTGATTATCTGGTCATTCTCTCCGATCTTTAGCTGTAACAAAAACAAATGTGTGGATATAAAATGGCACATCTGACACAAACAATATTCTCTCAGGACCACATTTGTCAAAGTGAATTTCATCATTAGCAGAAATGTCTGTATGTCTGGAGATGTGGCTCAGTTCTGGGAGTCTCCTGCAAAGTGAGCACGAACAGAACAGAACCTGCTGCAACAATGACAGAAAGGCTAAAACATTCAGATAAACTGGCGTTAACAGGATGTGGAAACAGGCATTTAACATATCACAAGGTAATTGACAGTGAAAGAAAAATGTGAAAATGAAGTGAACAAAAAGATTGAAATAGGGGTTACATAAAAAAGTAAATTGATGTCAGGAAGGTGTGTAATGGGTTATTGGGACATTTAAACATATAATAGGCACATTCGGCTTGTCACTGTTTTTGCAGGCATTGTCACATAAAGGTGGATATACAGTATATATATATATATATATATATATATATATATATATATATATATATATATATATATATATATATATACTGTATATATATATACATACATACAATTATTATTCTGTGTCAGGGTCTTTCTGCAGTTCCACCATTCTGTAGAAGCCTGCAGTATTTGAATAGATTTCCAATGCAGTATTGAATTTAATTTATTAATTGGTGTAGGAGCAACACAACATTAATTAATGAATCTGTAATATCTGTAACCCCGAAGTAACATTATTGTTTTTCTTTTTTTTACTTTTTAACCTTTATTTGCTAGGTTTAGAAATACAGGAAATAGGAGAGAGAGAGAAGGGGTAAGACATGCCACAGAGGGCCACAGGCTAGAATTGAACCAATGGCTGCTGCTGAGGACTCTCATCCTCTGTATATGGGGTGTATGTTCTATCAACTGAGCTACCAGAGCTCCCTGTTGTTTTACTCATTTGTAATACAGAGTAACAATGGGAACATTTGCGCTGGAAACTGATTTGATAGCCAGATGACAAAGTACAACTTACTTTGCAATAATCATATGGCTGAATAAATCATGTTGACAGATTTACATTCATTGTGAAAGAGAGCAATGATCACTATGCTAGATCCTAACATATTTCTGTATGTCACTGAAAAAGGAAATCACATTTCTTAGTTTGCTTCCAATCCTGCAAATCACATTTCATGTGGAATCCATAACATTTTTGAGGAGGTACAATTCAGTACTTCCAGTACAGCTACAGAGGCCACAGACAGAGCCTCTATCAGAACCATGAATCCATTTGGAAAGCTGAGAGTCAGCTGAGAGTTTGTCTGTCTGTACAATAGCCCACAGGTTGTTCCAGCCACTGTTGACAGTGTGGGCTGTACAGAACAGGCCTCTTTAGATGCACAGGTCCAATAAACTAGATAAACCTTTGAATGGCATGGGGTAGATGATTGAGCACTGCTGCTTCAGAGGAAAGGGGGTCTGGATGAGCTTTTGTTTAGTGCCTGCATGGTCTCCCTGTGTTTACACAGGATTACTTTGGGAGCGCCAGTTTTTCCACATACCAGAAGACTGCTCTCAGAGTGCTTTCAGATATTGAGTTGTTATTGATGGGCCCTTCATTTTTTCCAGTATAAACATGATGGCAGTCCTGCTGCTAGATGACAGCGGCAAAGTGAATGTAGCTGCTGGTCTCATGTACTGTACTGCACTGTACAGATTCAGTCAACAGCTGTGTAGCTTTATACACGGTAACTATGGTACTGTATCATGATGGCAGTGCTGTGCCCTGTTGCCTCCTAATCAAAATGTAGAACACATAAGTAGAACAACATTTCTGTGCAGCAGAGATAGCAGTAACTGACTATCTGTAAGCACTATTAGGCTGCCAACAGCTCCGCTCTGCAGAAAGACACAGCATAAATTCCTTATAGGTAGAGAAAGAATCACCTTGTTATTCCACAGTCACCTCTAAATGATTATATGTCAGAGAAGTGATAAACAAATAAATAAGAAAACAGCCAAGAGGGTAAACACAAAACCAAAGCACCAGGTATTTACAGCTCCAACATGTTTCAAAACCATCAATCCGACTAAAGACCGACAAACCATTAGTTATCTGTCCAGCCAATACAGGAGACTGTAGGACTCCAAATCATATGTTGTCATGTACCCAGGAAAACTAATGTTTTGCAGTTACCATATAGACAAATGTATCAGTAGACATATTTATGACTTTGACATTGGCACATGTTTGAGAGACACCTGAGCAGGAGAGCTGATATAACAAGATATGAGATGTAGTGTCTCTCCAGTTCTCTATCAAGGGAGGTGCATGTTTATGTATGTGTGTTGTCTGTGTTTGTGTTTTTTGGCAGAAATGCTGGTACTAGTCCTCTTTTTTTAAACTCAGCTGACAGAGACTTCTCTTACCTCTTTCATTACACTAACCCCATCATGTTACTCTTTTCTATTGCAAGCCAACCCCCAAACAACCCTCCACATCGCAAGAGCGTCACTCCTCAGTGGAGGTCAGAGATTTTAACCAGAAGGGCATGACAGCAGAGTCAAATCAGATCCTCCTTTACACTGACTTTTATACTACGCACCGCTGAATTAGAAGGAGAAAAGTCACACTTAATAACCTTTACTGAGCAAAGAAGAGTTAGCTGATGTACAGTAAACACTCTTTTTCAATCCTACTCTGCAAGTTTTTTTTATATTCAGACTTTAGAGACTGCAGCCAGTAAACCAGTTTCATCCACTGAATTACAGGGATAGATGCTAATGCTTTTTATGAACTGACCACATGGGCCACAAAGCCCCTAAATTCGGTCACCAAAGTACATCTTTGGTGGTCAAAATGTTAACTGTAGAATGTAAAAACAACACATAAAAGGCAATTTAATGCAACTTAACATGGCTTTCCTTGACTGTCCACTTTCCCCTTGAATTAAATTGTGGTGTGATGTTTCCCTAAGGCACTGTTTCTGATGAAAAACAAAAGGTTAGACTTCTCAGCCTGTTGAGGAAACCTGGCAGCACACACTGCAGTACATAATGTCCTTAGATGTGTCATATTCTAGCAACTTATACTTCTGCTTCCATTCATTCCCAAATTTTCATTGCGTTCTTTTTTCATAAACCTTCTTTTCTTGTTTGTGTGTCTTTTGTTCACTTAGTAAACCCATATTTCAGTAGCCCCTGCATATCAGTAGCTAGCTAGCAATGAGTACTGCTCATTGTTTATGTAGAAGGTTCAACTAAAAGGCGCAAAGGAATTGGGACATTTGTGGAACTGTAATATTGTGTTGATGAAGGCTCACAGTATAGGAATAAAACTTGGTGGATGCAGGGGGTAACCTATGGAATAACTGTTGGCCACAGAGTAACTTTTTGTGGACGTGGACCATTAGGCAATTGTTAAATGTTGAACCCTGAATTAATCTACCTGTAGTCTTTTTTTGTCTCACACACTTCTCTCCAGTGTATCCACTTATCTCTCATTAGATGCAGTAAGATCACATGTTGAGTCTCGTCTCATATAGTTGAATTCTGCTTGCCCTTTGGAGCTGCTTCATTACCTCTGCTGTGTTTATTCTGCTAATGGTGCAAGACAGCTAATTTCAGCAGAAAAGGTCAATCTGTTTACACATGCAATAATGCTTTATAGCTGAGGGAATGGAATTATTGCTGCAAGGAATTTAAACATTTGGATTTGTGAAATAATGAATTGGATAAATGATTGGTATGATGTTGCTTGTGGTGGTGAGCTATTAATGAGAAAAACAGCGGGTTGCCATATAAAACAGGAGAAGGGTGTAAATACAGTAGCCTTTAGCACAAGCTCAAAATTTACTCTGCATTTAGACTGTGTGTAACTGTTGTTGGCTGCAGTGCAAATCATATGTCAGCGTATGGCCGGACATATGGCAGTGCTAATGCATAGTTGGCTTCGAACAGGTGGAAGGACCCAAAGGATCAGTTTCAGCTGGCCTCTCACAGGGACAAACAAGGGACTGGTCATTTCAGAAAATGAATTGAGTGAAGCCTGAGAGCAACTTCAAGCACAAAACTCAAGTGTAGTGCTAGCCACTGTGACTTATATTATATTATATTATAGTATAGTATAGTACAGTATAGTATATACTTAAATTAACAATATATCTAACACTCTGCCCCAGCATCCATCTGTAGGCTCTATGTTGCCCAGGGTGAAATTAGTTCTGTCATGTCTAAGTCTGGACACCTTATGGCAATATGGCTTATAAATATATCTCAATATTTTAAGACTATATATAGTAATTTTTGTCTAAAATAACAGACCATAAAATTTCAAATAGAGCAAACATAAGATGAATTTATAGAATATGATGGCCTGGGGCGATCTGGACTGAAACAGTTTTCAAGATATTTTTGACCAAGTTCAAGTATCGATATTTCTGGATATTGCGACAATATTGTGTGGAAGACTATTAGTGCTTCCAGCAAATATTAGCAACACACTGAGATTTTTGATAAATAATCATTATTAATCTGATTCTAATGAGTAAGTGTGTAAAGGAAAATGAATAGAACAGCTGCAACGGCCCGCCAGAAAATCACATCACTTTGCTGTAATACAGCCTTTAAAACTGGAAAAAACAACACTTGTGCCATATCATGATAACATCTACTTTTCTATCACTCTTCTATCACACTTCTAACACATCCTATATTGCATTAAACCTTAATTGGCTTTCTTAAATGCAGGTCCATTGACTTTGAAAGTTAATGCTTAGATATACAGTAAATCATACATGGAAAGATAATGCTAACAGGCAAAATACAACATAATTGTGAGTCTTTCGCTGTCAAAACAGTCCTGTGCAACATGAGGTCCTATCCCCATCTTAAAGAGTAGAAAATAAGTTCAGTTTTAGCTCAGAATTTACAGAAACACGGCTGAGACTGATATCAAGTCCCAGTCCCTGCTGAAACAACTCGTAGCCTACAGCAGAATACAGTGTTTGTACTGAGTGTTTTGAAGAAGTGTTTAAAATAGTAATGAAAAACATCTTTAATACAACTATAGTCCCCTACTGGATTGAAGTATAAAAAGTACTTGTCTGCTCTGAATTTTTAGAATTGTTTGTTGTTACTGTGTGGAGAAGGTCAGCCAGCCTCTGGGCTGCAGCTCGGAGGGGAGATATATTGGTTTGGCGTTGCTCAGCTCAGCTTGTTGTGAGGGCTAAATGTCACCGCTTCAGCTGGGCTGATGCTGGCGCCCTGCTGCCTCCCTGGGGGGTTGATGGAGATTCAGGCCAAGCTTGGGAGACATTTTGCTTTCCAGATTATAGTTCTCCAACAGTAAATATCAATTCCATTCATTACTGAGCACAACTGGGAATTAGCATGCCGGTTAGGGGGAAAGCTTGGGCCCAATTCAAGGCTCTTAAATGGCCACATGCTCAGTATCCAATGGGACTAGATTCAGAAAAGTTTCAGGGGACGTATTGATAGAAAATTCCTATCATAAGTCTTTTTTAAGATAAAAAGAGTCTAATGATTTTTCCCAATTTAGTATTACAAAAGCAAATCTTAACTAATTTCAGGAATCATATCTTATTTTACTTCATCCTATTTTATCTCAAGTTAGGAAATCCTAAGTACCAGTCCAACATCGCTTATCAACATTTTATGTCTATTACCTAGCAACTGCAACCCTATTTACTTGACTTACTAAACCCTAATCCTTCTTTCGTCATCTTGCCAAACTAAGCATCTTTGTGACTGTTGTTTTTCCTCAACTTTCTTCTTAATACACTCTGAAATGGAACTCATGAACTCGTAATTAACGTAACGACATGGAAGTTGTGAACAGAACTCTGAGCTAAAGGAAAACTTCCACTGGTTGTTGTCAACACAACATGAAGAGTGTGTTCACATGGGTTCATCTTGTAAACACGGTAAACATGAGAAGATGTTCTTGTTGGGAAATTTAAAACAGCGCTAACTGAAGAGGGCTAAGATAGCAGAAACAGTCTGGGCTGTATCTGACATCCATTGTGTAAAAGCAATAAAAGAGCAGCTATACAGATTAAACCTGCTAATTTCTAACTAGTCATCTAGTTAGCTAACAATGAAAAAGGAAAGTTGGGACAGTTTACCATTTATCCCAAAGTTAAGAGAGTTTAAGATTTGGGAAAATTAGGATGGTTTTGTATTACACATTTCCTATTCTAAGTTAGAATAGGAACACTGACTTAAGAACACTGACTAACCCTAATTACCATGATTACTAAACACTTAAGATTGGATCTGCAAGTTCAAAAGTTTCTTTGTGAAGGCCCCGGATGGATATTTAGAATCCACTTGCCAGCAGGACCTTGTAGCCACCCTGCTAAGACAAGGGCGGCACCCTGCTGTTCCTGAGATGTTAAACTTTTATTGAGTGCATCTTCAAAGTGTCTAGTATGTGAGTATTTTATCAAAGACGTTTGATACTGTGAACTAACCCATGTCCTCAACTTGTCTTTCTGTGCACTTAAAATTCCCTCTGTAGACTACATATTATCTGTTGATTAATTTTCCTACTACAACAAATAGATGAAATAAATAAAAACAGTAAATGAATCCATTGATGATTTTGAATTACCTTGTGAGTACTCCTTGTTGTCCATAATATGTTTAACAAATTATTGTGCCATTCAAATGATGAAGATATATTTGTCAGTCCTAAAGTAGACCAATATATTGGTTATTTTGGTCACCTTAAGAAATACTGTATTGGCATCTCTCTCAAAACATTGTAAGATGAATGGCTAAATTATCATTGGTCGTGGTTTGATTAAGTGCTTTACAACTTTCTTGAACACTAAGAAATCACAATCGGAGCTTTTATCTGTCAGGACCATGTAATTCCATGCCAGCCTCTAAGTACATCAGACTATGGCAGGGTGGTGGCTGATGACATACATTGCCACCTAATAACCACCTAGACGTTCTCCTACAAAGAATTTTAAAAAAAATGTATGTAAGACTTTTCTGTGCACACAAAAGATTTATTTCTCTAAAATTTTGTTTGCAAATTTGTTGAAAGCTGTGTTAGTGCGCACTTCTCCTTTGCAAAGATGATCCATCCACCTGACAGGTGTGGCATATAGAGATGAAACTGCACATTTCCAAGTGGCCTTTTAGCGTGACCAGTCCAATGCATACCTGTGCAGTAATCAAGCTGTTTAATCAGAATTTCTATATCACACCTGTCAGGTGAATGGTTTATCTTGGCAAATGAGAAGTGATTATAAACAGATTTTAACAAAGTTGTGAACAAAATTTGAGAGAAATAGTCTTTTAGTGAGCACAGAAGAAGTCTTAAATTTCTTACTTCAACTCACAAAAAATAAGAGCAAAAACAAAACCGTTGTGTTTATTCTATTATTATTATTCTTGTTGAGCATAGTTGTTGCTATGTGCAGAGGATTTGCTAATTTGATTGCTTGATGCTGCTTCAATGTGGTTCTGAGCTGTGACCCAGTTGCATTGTTAGTCATTCTTACATTTTACATCTCCCTTTCTCTCTTTCTTCCCCTCACACACACTAACACACACACACACCAGCCTGCACTTCACAGTATTCGGTAAGGCATCAGTAAATAAAAAGCAAGTCAGACTTAATCAGTCCGACACATTACTTACGACATAATGATTGACTGCTTAACTCGCAGTTTGCATATTGTCTGTCTTGCTGAAACACTGCTCGCAATTTGTGCCCTCTTCTGTAGACAACATTGTGGAGACAGAGCAGCCTGTTATGCATGGTGTGCAGTTAGTAAGCCAAACAAGTACACAGAAGTCAGTTGAGTGATGACGCACTGAATAAATTAATTGCTTGAAACTGCTAATGCTTGATTGCTAAAAGGAAGATGGTGACAGAAAAGTTCAACATAGCAGTGCCTGTAAAACAAGAGATGGTCACAGGTGTACGCCAGGATCTAAACATAATCAAAATGTGCCATGTGTGAAAACCGGAAGAGTGGCTCCACACAGGAACAATCTGTCATTTTGACAGAATAAATGGTATCATATAGAGCTATTCTTAAGAGAGAAAGCAAAAACAATCCAGGTTGTGTCATATAACATACCTGCTTTATGTGCTAAACATGTGTTGAGCATTTTGGGGGATCGTGACATGCAACAGTGAGGTAGTCTAACAGATTGGTATGTATTGGCAATGTTGTAAATTATATGCTCAGGTTAAGGATAGGTTCTGTATGTATATTTCACATGGCCGTTAGATGTCAAGGCCTGACTGTTCTGTTCTCTGTGCCTTTCTCATGTGAAATGCGGGTATAAAAAGTGCTCAGACAATAAAATTTCTACTCATTGATCAGCAAAGAATTTCAATAAGCTCTTGGACATGTAACACCTCTTTCAGTCTTTGAACATTATTCATGTATTTCACAGAAGATATTTTCAATTTGCTTCCTGCTGAACAAAGAAGCACTACTGATGACGCGCTTATAAGCGTCATGCTACTATGTAATGGTTGTGTTTATATTTTGTGGTCTGTAATTGTCTGAAAGAAAAACATGCTCAGAGCTGTTGGATTGTTTCAGTAAAGGTACTGAAAACATAAATAAATGTAAATAATAAATAAGATGATAGGATAAGGTAGAAAGCAACATAATGAATGTGCTGCTTAATCCCACCAGAAGCATGGAAAGTACATATACTGCCTGGCCAAAAGACATATCTTGTGGTCGTGGAAAAGATGTTACTCTGTTTCAGAAGGGTCAAATTATTGGACTGCATTAAGCAAGAAAGCAACAAAGGAGATTGCTGAAACTATTAAAATTGGGTTAAGAACTGTCCAATGCATTATAAAAACCTGGAAGGATAGTGGTGAGACATCATCTTTGAGGAAGAAATGTGGTCAGAAAAAAATCTTGAATGATCGTGATCGGAGATCACTTAATCGTTTGGTGAAATCAAATCATAAAAAAAAAATAACAGTAAAACTCAGAGCTATGTTTAATAGTGAAAGTAAGAGCATTTCCACGCACACAATACAAACAGAAGGCAAGGGTTTGGGACTAAACAGCTGTGTAGCCTTAAGAAAACCTCTTATCAGTGAGGCTAATCGCAAAAAAAGGCTTCAATTTGCTAGGGTGCATAAAGATTGGACTCTGGAGCAATGGAAAGAGGTCATGTGGTCTGATGAGTCCAGTTTTACCATGTCCAAGAGTGATGGGAGCATCAGGGTAAGAAAAGAGGAGGAGGAAGTGATGCACCCATCATGCCTTGTGCCTACTGTACAAGCCTGTGGGGGCAGTGTTATGATCTGGGGTTGCTTCAGTTGCTCAGGTTGAGGTTCGGCAACGTTATGTGGCCAAAAACTGAGGTCAACTCACTACCTTAATATACTGAATGATCAAGTTTTTCCATTAATGGATTTTTTTCTTCCCTGATGGCACGGGCATATCCCATATTCAGAGATTCATCTGGCTCAAATAGTGAAAGACTGGTTCAGGGAGCATGAGACATCATTTTCACACATGGATTGGCCTGCACAGAGTCCAGATGTTAACCCCATTGAGAATCTTTGGGATGTGCTGGAGAAGACTTAACGCAGCGGTCTGACTCTCCAATCATCAATACAAGATCTTGGAGAAAAATGAATAATCTGGACAGAAATAGATGTTGTGACATTGCATAAGCTTATTGAAATTATGTCATGGTGAATGCATGCTGTATTCAAAGCTAAATGGGTCCAATGAAATATTGGAGTGTGTGACCTTTGGTTTTTTTTTGGGCCAGGCAGTGTATTATAGATATGAATTGTGAGGACTTTGATGTAGGACGTTATTCATCCATTATGAAAGTGAGTAATTGATTGTGATGATGATGATGATCTAATGTGTTATGGATGATGTGATTTTCTTCTATATGGTCTGTATTTTCCTGTAATTTTAATTTCTTTGGACTATTGGACTGGAAATGAAATGAGTTTATTGTGAAAGAGGGGCTAACCCATCTCTAACCCACCCAGCAGTCTCTAGCCATGTGGAAGAAATATATCATTATGATATGGAAAGGAACAGTATGCAACTGTCAGACTGACCTGAAATCACACACATACTGTTTTTCCCTTCCCTTCTACTGGATCCCTTCCCACTTCCTACTTGTTTGTTTGATGACATTTTCTGAATATGTTTGCACACAACCTGCTCAGCTTAAAAATGTATTTTACCCACTTCTTTATTCATCCACTCTTCTTTACCAGGAGCAAAAATAATTTTGATGACATGCTTTCAGCTCTCACGTCTGTCCCAGCCAATTACTTTTTTCTGCTTTTCATCAGATGGCTTTAATGGTAAGATCTCTTTCTGAAGTGAGGCCCAAACACAGTGAAAATAGGAAGAAATGGGAGAATGCAATGCAAAACCTCATGGGTCTATAAGAGTGGCCTTCAGCAAGACATGAATATCATTTAACCTTTGAGCCATATTAGGACTCTGAACTAGAAAGGTGGAGGCTGGGCTGGAGGAGGCAAAGCTCTGTCAGAAGCAGCAGCGATGAGTGACAGCATTGGTGTAGCAGAGATCAGTGAACAGGGAGTCATATTTAAATGACCCACCTTGTTGTGACAGTGGGCTGTGATTGGAGTGTGACTGATTAGAAATTATTCAATCAGCAGGCTGACAGCTGATGACAGCTGAGCCGTATGACGTCCGTGTCCTGCATCAACCAACGTGGTGCTTCATGTGCATATACTGTATTTAAAACCACAACCAAAGTCACAGAAAATGTGAACTCTTATTGCTTTAATGGACCCCCTTAGCAGACAGAGAGCTAGAGCAGGGACCCTGTACTGCATATATTGAATTGAATTATTTCAGGTCATCTCTTGTTTGCTCCTGACTCAGCAGCACTTGTAGCACAGCTAATGTTTGGTATGTTAGCCTCACCATCTGCACTTTCACTGGTGGTTCCTGAGGTGGAGAGTAGGTCAGAGTCTGGCTCACAAAGTGTCTGTACACCTGGGACAATAATACAGCTAATTGGCCAGTATGTTTCAATAATGTGTAGCCAACTAGTTTGCTGTAATAGATAGGTGCCACACAGTGACTTAGTAGGTTGGCTAGCTCACATGATTACACAAGGATTCATAGGTAGCACTTTGTCAATGCTGTATAAATTATTTTATTTATTTATTTTTTTTATGTTTTTTGTAATATTTTACATAGAGGCAGATTTAGCCTTGCTAATAATACGCTGGATTCATGTTAATTTGTATTTTAAGACATATTTTGGGGTTGGGGGCCCCCTGTTGAAAACCACTGCTTTAAAGATATTGAAGACGTGGTACAGTTCTTCATGTAATGCCAAAGGAGGTAGTTCACACATAGCCCTAATACGAGCACATTTATTTATTCAGAGAAAAAAAAGATTCACTTTTTTTTTTCCTATTAGATACCCTTCATTTCAGCTACGTGATGCCCTGTTATATGCGATCCCTGTGCTTAGCATTGTACTCATTCGAAAGCAGTGAGCGCAGAAACATGTATCCCACTGTCTCCTTGATTGTGATTGTTAGTTAGCTGAGGAAAAAGCACCTGACACCTGGCGCTTTTCAGAAAAAGGTTTTATAAAGTAAAGCCACTTTTTATGTGCTTTCTGTTGCTTTCTGTGTACAATAGAAAGCAGTTTGTGGTAAAAATAAGCTTGTATGAACACACCATGTTTGGACAATTACAGCTCATCAGTCCCCTTACCTGGGATCATAATTTCTAGATTTAAAAGACAGGGTAGGGTAGCTTCAGAGGTATAACTTCATAGATAAATCAATATCAAATCTATTTGCTTAAATGTTCTTGTACAAAATGTCTCATAATCAAATCCAGACAAGCCAGCTACTTCATAATCTATGATTCTTCAGAGTGAAATGGTCAAAACAATTTGTTTGTTTTAACCTTTTCCGAGCAGAGTGATAAACTCCTATGCACACACGCAAATAAAAAGCTGACAGAAGGCAAGCACACACTATCTGTCATTACAGTACAGACCTTGTTTTTCTCATCTCTACATCTTCTCCAGTGGCAGAGCAGCAACACACAGTATCTACCTCTTTGTCTCCTTTTGTGCATCTTTATTTTCCTCTCTTCTTTATCTTTCATTGATTCTTTCTTTACTTTACCTTTTATCTTTTGCTGTATCATTTTGAATGTTAATCTACCTCAGCTGAGACAAACTAGTCCACATACCAATTAACATGTATTCCACTTGTATGAGTGTGTGTGTGTGCTGCACAACCTGCAGTAGTTCTGAACTGTCTGCAGCTCAACAGCTGCTGGTACAACAACTTCAATCTAAATCTAAACAGAACTGTTATTTGCTGCACACACACAAGTATACACCCTCCAAACAAATAAACACCAGATGCACTCACACATAGAGGATCTGCAGGTTAGTGTGTGTGTGTGTGTGTGTTCCTCACCTTGTCCCAATGTGTGTGACTCCCCCTCCTCCACTCCAGTTGTCTCTGCTGCGCTGTCCTTCATGTAAATCCACCTCCTTCATAGCAACACTCCACATCTCATTCCTCTGTGTTGTGTGTGTACGTGTGTGTGTGCGTGTGTGCAGGTGTACCGGAGGCAGGCGTCAACCAGACTGGCAGTGTTGGAGGAGGCAGCGGAGGGGAGGACAGCTTCTTACCAGAGGGAGATCCTTCACCTGCAGAGGCTGCTCAGAGAAAGACAGGAGGCTGAGGAGAGACTACTGCAGTCCAAACGGTAGGAGGGGAGCGAGGAGGAGAGAGAGAGAGAGAGAGAGAGAGGGAGGAGAGGGAGGAGAGAGTGGAGGAGAAACAACAGGAGGCAGGCATGCAGAAAAAGGGAGGAGGATGGGGAGAGAATGTGTGAATGAAAGGAGGAGGAGAAAGAGAGAGGAGATGGTGTGTGTGTGTAGTTAGAGGAGGAGACAGTGAGAGGCAGCAGTAAGGTGTGCATGGAGACAGAGCCGGTCGCATAAGAAAACAGTTAGTGAGAAGAAACAGAGACTTCTAGACAATCAGATCAGGTTTCGACCTTTTTGTAAATCACCTGTCTTTTTCTTAAATTATTTTCCTCAAAACAAATAAGTCAGATTTCAACAACAATGACCACACAAAGCTAGAGCTCAACTGATACATCCGCAGGCCAGCTGCAGTACAGAAATGCCGAAAAGCTTTTTTTGTTTGAGGTAATTAAGAAACAGTCTCACAGTTGCATTGTTTGTCCACCAGAGAGCACTGGCAGGTTTATTTTTTACTGCAAAATGCCTTGGACAGTACATGTTATACATACATTGATCACAAGTCTTTAATAATCATAATTTAAAGCTGTTAACTAATATTTTATATTAACAATACATCAAGTAGCTATGTGTTTGAGAATTGTGTGTATTGACAAACTCAAAGATGATTATCACCTTACTCTGTAGTTACATTCAGCTTTCTGGAGCATTTTAGCATCTTGAACTTATTGTTTAGGTTTTTGTGGCCCACCTCCTCATTGGAAGCGATGCAAACAAGTGAACATTAGATTATTGCAGTTTCTCCCAATGAGCGATATCCTAGCCTACTCCGTGAGCCAGCGAAGAGGCTAAGCAGCGTGTTGCTAGTTTGAAAAACTGAAAAATATATAGCAAAGAGCAATTATAAGTATTAGAGAAGATAAATCCACTGTATACCCAGCACCAAATGAAAGTTGGAGCTAGCTATTAGCTGGTGAACCTAGAGGAGCATCTAAAAACTAAGAAGCCTCTTTGCTTCAGAAGTTGGTGGAGACTGCAGCAGAGTAAGAAGAACAGTAAATATTTGACTTATATTCATCAGGTGGCCTAATAATCAGTCAATTAATCAATTAAAGAAGCTTTAAGGGCTCCTCATCTAAACTGAACTGTTGGTTATGTTGTGTAACGTGTTTAGTTCAATTAACAACAGATTTATGGTTACTG
The DNA here is from genome assembly GCA_027495735.1 of Lutjanus campechanus. NCBI lineage: Eukaryota > Metazoa > Chordata > Actinopteri > Lutjaniformes > Lutjanidae > Lutjanus > Lutjanus campechanus. The sequence continues at coordinate 13,845 of JAJHUR010125975.1, read as the reverse complement.
GATTGTTGAAAATCTCAATTTGGATAAAAACAGCACAGTACATCCAACAACAGTACAATAATCCAGCACACAAGTGACAGTATACAAGACACCAAAACAACACAACCAGGTAACACATCAACAGGCGCAACATTGCACTCTTTACACATATCAGTTTTCTAAAGCAACACACATCAGCTCCTTTGCTCCTGTTTATTTACATATTTTTCGCAGTTTCTGTATTTCCACAGTAAAATTTCCACTCTCATCGCTGGGTTCAGGAGATAAATGCTGACATGCCTGTAAACCACTGGACACAGCAGATCACACAGCTCCATTCTAAATTTCTCTCTCCACACTAAATCAGTTAACCCCCTCAGGACCATCCATTTCTATCAGTCCTCTAATCCACACTGTGAATTCTCATTCAAAGACGCTGGATTGCTGGGGGTGGAACAATCGCATCTGCTTTTCAACTGGATCCGCATAAATACTGCCTGAAGCATTTTATTTATGAATTACAGAGAAAAGCCTACTGCTGTGACAAACAACGAAGGAGGTGGGCAGTAATTGGATTGGGTAACTGCAATGTATTCCAGACATATAATAAATGTTTGTTATACCGTATATATTGTATTTATGTATATAGAACAAATCACAATGTTTGCTTGTAACTTCTGGGTAGAAAACCAATTCATCACGTACATATAATTTAATGGCAGCATGTTGAATCTTTTCTGTGTACATCTGATTCATCTAAAATACATGTTTTATGCTTTCACTAACGTTAGGTTGGAACCCCAATTTACCTGGGCAACAGACTAAAGAAAATGACAACTTGATTTAGATACAGTTAGAATGTATTCAGACAAAATCAGGCGTTGCAACGATTAGCATATGGTTGTGCGGCTGTGTGGGAGGTTAGGGGGCGTTTATTTGTGCTTTGAACATAACTGCTGTGAAACAATCAGAGTTTTTTCAAGCTGAGTTAGTCTGACCTAGTGATGAGATGCTACTGTTGGATGGCTATCAAAGGCACTTGCAAAGCAACACAGTATATAAAATAACCACAGCAGAAATGTCAGATAGGTTTGACCTCCGTCTTTAACTATGTATCTTTAAACGTTAGTTACAGCTGAAAATAACAGCAGAAATGAACAAGTTTGCTGATTTTACCGATATCCATAATTCAAATCAATTTCCGGTTTTCTACCTGGAAGTGACTGACATACACTGACAACACAGTGTATTTTTCTTGTATATACTGTATATTCTTGATTCCTTTGAGATAGCACTTGATGCCATTGTGTCAGACTATAAAAAGTTAAGAGCAATCTGGCAAGTTAAGTTTGCTTATGAAGGACAGGTGAGAGAAGTACTCTTTCTACTGAAATACCTCAGCGAGTATGAAGGACATAGCTATGGCACACATACAGAATGACAGAGCAAGTCCCTTTTTTCAAGGAAAGAAATGAGAAAAATCATGAAGACAAGCACTTAACTTGTGACTGATTTTTAGGAAGGGATTATTTTAAGATATTCTTCTTGTGACACCCTTGAAAAACCCGAGTGGTTCTGTTGCTTCTGAAACAATCTACCACTTCCCCTTTATTCCCCTGTTAGTATGTCTGTTTTTAGCTCGGCCTCTGGGCATGCTGCCTGCTGCTATCAAATGAAAGCTAGCTAATCAGATTGCTAGAAGAACCTGTCCTGCTCTGCCCTGAGGGCATCTTAATGACAAATCACACACACTACCATGCTCATCACTCACACCACTAACATAGTGGCTTAATGTCACCACAAACTGCTGTACTGCTGGCTTTGTGAAACTGCATTCACCACCAGATCAGCTTTAACAAGCACGCACCCTGCTCTTAAGTCTGTAAGTCATCATAATGCATGTGGGTCAAGCCCAGACTGACCAGCAGATGATGGCAGCTACAGTAAGCTAGTTTACCAGCCACAGCAAAAATGTGAAACTATCAGTGGAGTGATTGTCTTTGAGTATTTGTTCTACTTGTGATTTTGAGGAAACCAGGTTTCCCCTGTTTTCTGCTGCTGCATTAGGAGTTCAGCCAAGTAGCGATCCACTCCGCTGAAGTCAAACTTCTCACCTCCATACAGAGGAAAAATCTATTTCTAACTTATTCCCTTTTCTCTCTGATCCGCTGCTTTGTATTCTGCCTGTGTTACAGCAGCAGAGCTGCTGATAGGTTGTGATTGCCGTCTGCCTGCTGAGTTCTGCGTAGCCTCCAGAGAAGCAGCACGGCCTTTCTGGAGCTCAGGAGGGTATTGAGCCTTCAGATCACTTTTTTCCCTTCTAAAAGCAGCCCTTCTAGAAACATTGAAAGATCTGATACTTATGAGCAAAGAGTAATTTTAATTAAGCTTACAAGTTTCTAGTATGTTTGCATTTTGACACATAGTTCTGCTTTCATTTCTTTTAGCAGTAAGCTGGGTGTGAAACTAGTTATATAATCCCTTTGCAGAACATTTAGTTTCGTTGTGGGATTGAATGAGTTTAGTGTCTTGTGGTGGCTGCATTATAATTAGTTTATATTGGTGGAATGGATTAAAGCTACCCCAAGGAACTTCCATATATTGTTGATTTTGGCAGCCCCTGTGGACAAACGTGGTAGTGTTTCCACCATAATAACCACAAAATATAACAAGAAAAATAAAATTATCAAAATAAAAATCTACTCCTGCTTCCTCGTAACTGGCTAATGAATGACTCACTGTAACTCTAACTGGAAAAATGTCAACACAGGCTCCTTTCATCTGATTTCACAGAGAATCCAACCCAATGGCAGACATTAAGAATAACTATTTAGAAATAGTCAAACTGCTCACTGATGGTATTGTTAACCCATGTAGGTCATACAGAGGTGTCAGTAATAAATAGAGACTGTTTTATACCAGTTAAAAACTCCTCGTAGTAGATTTAAGGATGTACTGAGAGTTGTTTGAGAATGGGTTTGTATTGAAGTAAGGACGTATTTGTCATAGTTTTATATTTGCAAAGGTTATAAAATATTTCTAGATTCCATTTATAAGTAGGGCTGTACTGAGTAGTTTGAGCCTTTTTTCACTGATGTTAAAATTCCAAATCATTTGAATGCTGCACAGCTTTTTTTCCCCATGTTTATTTATTCTGTTTAAACAGTATTTCTGCACAGTAGGCTACACAAATATTATTAATATTATAGTATTGGTAGAATTTGTAGAAGATTCCAGTGGTGGCAGCATAGGATTGCATCTGAGCGTTGTAGTACAAAACTCAAAATTTATTTGGAGTTTAGCATTTCAGTGATGTTTTCACTCTGGTCAAAAAAAACTTTTGCTCTCCTGCTTGCAGCACACAGAGAGGCACGCATCTGTATTAACAGGGCAGTTTAGCAGCAATCTAACAGCCATAAATTACATCTATGTTGACAAAACCGACAAGTTATATTTATCAAAGACAATTGATTTAATTGAAGACAGTGTTAACTTATTTCTATTTAGAAATTGTTTCAGTTTGGTGAACACTGATTCAGTTCATCATTTATCCTGTCGTGTTGGAGCTTGTGGTTGCTGCAGTGTTAATTTCTCCTGTTTTCGCATACTGGCAAATAAGCAGTGTATATTGCTGACATTATTTTATGTTAATGGCATACACACTTGGAAACTCATGCATAATTAATGCCAAAGCCTGTGAATGCAGATAAACACATTTCTGTAATACTTAATTATCCTTAAGTTTCCCATCAGGTTCAGGAGTGTTTCTGAGTCTGAGCTGCATCCAGCAAAGAACAGAGGACCAGAGTGGATCATGGCTCATTCCCTGTTCCTCTTGTATTACTTGTTTCTTGGTAGCTGCCATCATTGGTTGGAAGAAAGGCACATGTACTGTATTCCTTGTGAGAGTCATGTAGTGATTACGTTTTTTTGTTATAACTACTGTAGTACTTCCCTGTAATAATTCAGTAGTAAGAAAACATCTTCAAAAAATGAAGCATGAAATTAACAGTGATGTTGAACTTTGCAAAATGTTTTTGGTACCATTCCTCTCCAGCATCTAGAGAGTGAAGTCTAGCATTAATGCACAATAGTACAGGAGTACTTTGCTGCTAGCAGCACTCAGCTCACATAGATAATCCATAATCTATTTGTAGAGCTACAACCAGCACCAACATACCATTTCTCACATCTGCTGAAATAAACCATATTTTTTTTCCCATCCTGTTTTAATAATAATAATAATAAAAAGTAGACAAAAATGCTAACACACTAATTCTGAACATATTTTCTGGTGATCATACACCAGTGAAAACATACTTATGAATATTATCATGCATTCCTTCCGTATTATGCCCATACATCCCTGTAAAAACACTGCCCAAAAATGTCTTGCCCAAAGCGTCCTCAACATTAAATTTACAGCTTCCTCTGGTAGCCTCGTCCAAGATATTGATCTAAGAATTGCTAGATTCAATTTAGAAAAGCCAGTGACATGCAAATGTTACATATAACTGACACAGCCATAGTGATATCTGTCTGGATCTAGGACTGTTACATTTTCCATTTCTATTTGTACTGAAAAGTATATCATTTTTGTACTGAAATGGCTTCTCTTCAGTAACAGAACATATGGAGAAAGACTGTCTTGAAGTGATAATTAAGGACTGATTGTCTAATGTTAGTGTGTGTTGTTCCCTGTGGCTGTCTCACAGCCTGACTTCCCTTATGAACCCCACTGCTCAGAATAACACTGAATAATGTTAGTGTCTGTGCTGACAGGGCAAGGATGGTGAGGAGCAAGCAGTTCTGTTGCACAGTGATAGGCCAAATCCTGAGATGGCTGCAGGTTACTGAAGCTATAATTGTAATGGAGATGTACTGGGGCAGTGGAGCTGCTGCTGAGCCTTTCGCTACAGGTCACAGCTATCCCACCAAAACACACATGCACAAACACACACACTCTTGTTGAATTTCTCATCTTGTATAGCTGCAAGATTTACCTTTGTATTCTGTCTGAGTAGCTTCATAGGAAGCAAGAATGAGTGTTGTTGCCATGGGTAACGCATGCGTACTTGCTGTTTGGTTTGGTGGTAATTAGCAGATGGAGTTTGTGAGGGTCTTTACTCAAGGACGAAAGGGGACAACGTGTTTTTAGTTGATCACTTAAAAAAACAGAAAATGATCTTTACTGAATTAAGAATGATGGCATTTTCTCTTTTTCCAACATAACAGCCAGTGTCCTCAAGATTACTTGTGGACTCAGAGGGGCTCAATGAATTGAATTTTAATTGAAAATACTGTATTTTTTGTCCTGCCAAAGTATTTTTAAGTACATTAGTCCTCGTTCCTAAACAACAAAATTGGTGTTTTTTCTTTAAAATTATCCTTTTGTCTTTTATAAACTATTCATATGATCATTTTCTGATCTGCCATTTCTGTGGTTAAGCTTTAGAAAAATTTAGACAATTAAATCAGTAGTCCTCAATCTCATGGTGACGATAGAGGAAAAGACAGGAGATCACCAAAGTCATTAGGATACATTGTCTGGTAACCCTGAATATCTCTACAAATTTTCAGGCAAACCATCCAAGAGTTGCAAAGATATTTCAGTTGGGACCTAAGTCGGGGACCAACTGGTCAACCAATAGAGAAACAGACATTGCCATCTAGAGCCATGAGAGCTGACTTTCTGATTGGTTTATTGCATGTTCGGCCTAAACTCACCACTGAATTAATGAGGGCACTTGGGTGCAGCTGATAGGTGTATCCCGCTGTGCGCTGGTGGCACAAGGGCTGGGACAGGGCAGCATACCCGTGCACCCCTGGTGCAAGGCGGCAAAGGTGGATTTGGACACACCTTGAATAAATTAAATCCATTGCACCTTGCACGTTCCACTTGGGCTTTAGTGTAAGATAGGACCCTTAGTTTTGTGTTTTGTATACACTGCTTTAAGACAGAAAGCAACAGATACAAAATTACATCACCAACCCATATCTATTCATCATAAGTGGTGCTGAATTAGAGTTGGGCGATCTTGCCCACAGTCTTTCTTCTGTGACAGGCGCATTTCACTACCGCCAGCTGTTGGAGGTATATGCGCCCGTACGCTGCCATCTCTGACAGTATTTAACCCAGAAGTCATTTGGAAAAGTATGAATCCAGTGTTCTTGAAGATTTGGGCTTTCACTTGGAGTTTTGTCTGAGATTTAAATGTGGCACCAAAGTTCTCCTTGAACCTCAGTTCGGTGCGTTTGATCCCTCCTTTAGACAGCACAGCGCACACTTTGCATACTCATCATTTAATATTTTGAACTAACTGGTGGCAGACATCGTGTTGTGTGTCTTAGATGGTAGAGCCACAACTTACTCTCCTAACTGCATTAAGGGTCAGAAGTGTTTGAATTCATGGTGCTTTGTTCTTGTTAATCAATTAATTATAGCCGCAGTAAGCTCCACCGTCATATGCACGCACACACACACACTTTCCCTCTCCCTCTGTCTCTCTCTCTCTCTCTGCCTATCTGTCTGTCTGTCTCTCTCTGTCTCTCTGCCTGTCTGTCTCTCCCTCTCTCTCTTACTGCACATTTGCCACAACCTCTGGTAGTATCGCCAAGGGAAAAAAACGATTGTTGTTCATCCCTTCAATCGCCAATATACGATCGGATCGCCAATCGGCACAAGCCTATGCTGAATCCAGCTGAACTACGTAATCATTATTTATTAATAACATATGTATCAACCCAACTTTACCCTCTTTTACCTTTGAGCCCAACGGTGGAGGTTACAGAATGTTTATCCTCTTCAAACCAGCAGGCTGTAAATAGATTACTCTGTAGTTTTCTTGTAAGGTTAGGGTCTATAGCCTGTCACTTCATTTTAAATACACAAGTACAACATTTGTGTTACACAGTTGGTGTTCCCTGCTGATGTTCCCTCCATTATAATAAGTGTCTAACTGTGTCCAGACAGGCTTGCTGATTGCCTCAGTTGCTGACGTGTGCACAGCATATGACAGAAGAGCGTCAATGCATCAGCCATTATAACAATAACAGCACACACAGATAATTATGTGCTGTCTCCTTGGAGCTGTTATTATTTTTCTGTTATCACTATCCCTTCTTCTTTCTCTCTCTTTGTGAAATAGTAGGTTGTTAGTTTATTCATCCAGCATGCATGTACTGTACTGTAATGTACATGTCGTCTTTGTTTGAATTGCATTTGGTTGGTTTTAAAAAGAAACCAGCAAGTATACATGTCATAAGAGGTACAATAGCTCATGGTCACATCACATTAAACATAATTCTACACACACTGGTCTATCTCAGTCATATTATGTGTATGCAAATGTGTATAAGTATGTGCATGTAGGTTGGATGCATGTGGTATAGGAGAAAAAAAAGGATAATAACAATATATATTTTAAATTATGTCAATTGTGAGTGTGGTTTCATTGTTGCTCTGATTTTATCTGGACAAATATTTATTTGATGACGCCAGAGTTTTGCTGAGCACATATGGTAATTTTAAGCAATATATTTGAAGCTGTCAGGTCTGGGGGAAAAAAACAGCTTTACACAGTGCTTTCTAAATGCCAAAATTTATTGTCCCATTAGCTGCTAAACTAAAAAGCAATTACATTTCAATGTAAGTTATGAAACTTAGATCACATGATAACAGCATTGCCTGGGAAAAGGTAAATGCGTAGATGTATTAAGAGAACCTAGATAGGGCATTGTGCCTCAGCCTTGCTTTCAATTTTACCCAGTGGCCACTTATAGTATTGCAGCGAAAAGTCACCCTGCAGCCCAAAAGCAATTGAGATGTCTGTGAAACTATTGACAGGACACCTGAAACTGCAGGCAAAGGCAAAATTATATATTTTTGATCCATGGAAGTTTTATATTTGTAAATCTTTTCTGAAGTCAAGAACAGCAATTTAAAAATCTGTGAGTCATCACAAAGTGAAGTCTATGGGCTGAGCAGGAAGTCGGAGGCAGGGCCAATGGAAGAAACATTACTGTGCATATTCAGCAGGCTGCATATTGCAGAAGTAAATCTGGATACTAGAGAATTTTGCATATGCGCCAGGCGGCAATTCTGATTCAACTGAATAGGCGCCATCTTTGCATCCAGTATCCAGTTCATAATAATAGATTTGTGGGTAAATGTCACCTAGCATAAATCAGTGAACTGCCAGAGAAAGATCAAGCAGACCAGTCATCCAAACCCAGAGAGGATCTCCCACCTGCTAAAGCCAACTCCACTATACCTATGTTATGTGATATTAACTCCATGACTACTGCCTTTGCTGATGAAGATGATATGTGGTTGAAAGCCCTGGGGAAACTAGCAAAGATATATATATATATATATATATATATATATATATATATATATATATATATATATATATATATATATATATATATATATATATATAAGATATAATATATAATATATATATAAGATAAATTTGTATTCCAAATGAGTTTGGTTGATGATATGCAGAATAGACAGAATTAATGGACAATAACATAAGGTTTATTTTCCAGTCAGACCAGACCAGTCTGAATGCATCAACACAGTCTTATCAAAATATGTGGCAATAGCTCAAACTCTGATTGATGAGTGTCTGTGATGTTGTGGCCAGGATTGTGAAGGTGAAGGCCTTGTAAAAAACACATTTTGCATGGTTTAATTTTTTTCCTGCTGCATTTGGTGGGAGATGAACAGTTTTTTTTTCTCCCCACAGACAGAACACATCTATATTTTGAGAAATGATGCTTGATTTATAACCATGGTGCAACCAGTCTCACATGTCATCACATCTCTCACTGAGCTGCTCAGTCAGAGATGATTAGGCTGAAATCATCTCATCCCTCTGAGTGTTAAAAAGCTCATCTGGAAGGAAACGCCAAATTTTATAGCATCAGTTGAGTTTGAATACGTGAACACTTCCAAGCCAGAGCCTTGAACAATCATGCCACTCTTGACAGTCCCATATGATCTGAATGCAGTGTAACACTGCAGAGCCCAATGATTGATGCTTTATTTAGAAACACTTGACTTGTTCCTGCATTATGCCTGGTGAGTTCATTTGATTGAAAGAGTGGTCAGGTGCTGGAGCTGGCTTCCTGTGAACATAAAGGCGATTGTTATGACCAGTGTGATTTAACAACATCGGGCACACTCAGTTTAAAAAGCCTGATGTTTTATCTATGGACCTTAACTGAAGAAGGTTGCATTCTGGCTACAGTTTAGGATGTCTGTGAGTGTAAGAGAGATAGAGACAGAAGTCTGAGGTTTATCCCAATACAGTCCTGTGGTGGTTGTACTAGTTTTGAACACAGGCAATCAATCAGTGCATGTCATATACACCTATGGTAGTTTAAGAATAAAAACTAATGTTCTGTTGGTGATTGTCATTAAAACCTCATCAACTGATATGTTGAATCAAAGGCTGCAGCAGATTTCAGCCAAATGTGGGTGCAAGTTGTTGATCTACATAAATGGACAAGCACAAACAAACAAAGCTTTTTTGGTGTAGTTGGTGTGTAAATTGTCTGCATTTATCATTGAGTTACACTGCTAGACAGCCTGCTGTTCAGTCACTGCAGCAAGAGGCATGTGTAAAGTGTTTTCTCTAGCTAGTGTGCCATCCAGAAACAATGAAATTTGTTTAATCACAAGCTGTTTGTGATTCCTAACTATCTATTAGATCTTCACAAATCAGTTACCTGGAGTCACAGTCTTCTGATACTTGACTTTGATTTCAGTTTTCCCTTCCCACCATAACCATCTCCATAAGCCTCATTCTCCCACACTTATCATCTCCTATTATTTCTGTAATCATCCCTCAGTTTACTGAGGTCTTACTGCTGACATGAAGAATACTCGCATAACAAACTGCACACACATGGATAAATAACACATTGGAATCCAGGCTTAGAATGTATAAGAACCTTATTTAAGCTTATTACATGTAGCCTGAGATTGATTGATCTGTTTGGCCAGTAACAGGTGATCTATACTTCCTGTTGTGATGAGCAGAATGCTAATCGCTTGCTGATGTGACTGCTGCAGTTGACTTTTACTACTACTACACTTGCTTACAGACACACAGACACACAGACACACACACACACACACTTGAGACTTGATACATTTGACATACAAATGTTTATGACCATTATTTAAGAATATATCTTGCAGATCGAGGGGTGGTGGTTTGGACCATTTGTTATCTAAAAATGTAATTACTGGTCATTTGTCTAAGCTGGACTGCACTTTTTAACAGTCAATCAAATGGACACTTATTAAGAGTAATTCCTGCAATAAATATAATTAAATAATTATTAATAATTAAATATAAATTGTGTGAAATATTCAGTCTGGTTCAACCCTTTTTAAACACTTCAACAGACATCACAGGACAAATATCCAATAAAATGGGTTGAGGTTGTTACTTTAAGGTGAACCTAATCAAATGGAAAATTCCAAACGCGACTCTTTAACAACCTTACGCCGACCACCTGATCATTTCTGAATATGAAAAGAAGTATATCATTGTGATTTTGTTTAAAACCTGCTAACATTCGAAGTGTCTAGGTATTTACTTTGTTTAGATTCAGAGCATAAGAGAGTAAGGATGCATGACCTCCTTTTATAGTCTAATCTGTGTATGTGTCTGTATGTGCATGTGCGTATGCATGTGTGTGTGTGTGTGTCCTTGATTGAGCCCAGATGTTTCCTCAATAGGTCATTTCTTAGAACCCCGTCCACAGATAACTTCATTGTTTTGGTGTTCATAAGAATTTGTGTTGCATCATAGTCTGTTGAAGTCAATAATCTCTTACGGCCACAGAACATTCACGGCATACACGGAAAGGAAGATCACCATTTTATTTGTTGGCTAATGAGCCCATCCACTGGTTATGTCTGATGTTAAGCACAAAGACACGTAGTATTTTTAAGTTTTAATTCAGTCCGTTTAAGCAGAGAGTCAAACTGAATGAAGAAAGATGTTACATGCAACATTGTGTTTATTAAAACAACAAGCTACTTCTAATCTAGGATACAAAGGTACCTTGTTTTTTTCTTATACTTTTATACATAATGGGTTTTTTTTCCAACTGTGAAATAAAAGTGGAGACAAATGAAAAGGTTCATTGTATTTAAACTTATTTAAATTCCTAACTTTACAGATCAGGCATTGGAAATGTAAACATCTGGACCCTTGACATTTTACTTTTCTCAAATCTGGCCCTTCTAAAAAAAAAAAAGTAATTGGGTAGGCCTGCTTTAAAGTATTTCTTTGCATTAAAAGAAAAAAAAACTCAAAAACAACATTGAAACGAAACTTTATTAGATGCATCTAGCTAAAATGGATGTGTTCTGTTACAACAGTCATGCACCTTCCTGAAGGTTATAATGTTCAGTTTTTGTTGAAATTGCTTTAAGGCGTTGATCCAACTTTATGATCATTTTGGAGGCTGTGGACTGTGATGCTTTTGAAATGCATTGCAACATGTGAAGACACATTTCAAATTTCTAGGCCACTCCATTTATAACAAGAAGGGTACATGTTTGGGTTGACCTTAGGTTGACCCCCAAAGGGTATTCTAAGGCAATTATGTAATTTTAAAACGTGATCTCCTTCAATATCACTGCAAATTCCCATCTCCCCCATTTCACTGCTTTGTAGTTCCACTACTGTGAAATTAAACCAAACCAACAACAGCCATAATTCTGCTCTATCACATTCTGATGTTCATTGCTCTTATGGGCCTTTCTCTATTTCAATTACAAAATACAATGCTTCAGGCACTACTTTGGAAATAATTGGGAAAGGAGATGATGCATGCAGTTGTATTCCCAGCAGCCCAGTGGTTTTGGCTGAGGAGTAGTGAAGGCGAAGCTGTCCTGAGTTACTCTTCTTCTGCACAATGTAGATAGAAATTTGAAACAGAGCTATGTGAGTTACTGCAGCCAGTGTGTCCCCAGGATGTCACTGTGTCTGTTGGAGTCATGATGGTGGTGGCAGCTGCACAGTAAAAATCAATAGGTACTCCGACACTGGTTTTAAGTGGACACAGGCAACTTTACAACTTCCCCCCATAGTGCTTCCAAGTGGAATTTATGTTTGTGTTGCTGTCTCCAAGACAACCAAATTGTGTTCCGTTTTCCCCAGAGCCCAGCCGCATTAAGAAATGATCAACACCACAATGTAAATAAGAGAGAAGAAAAAAACATATTCACTGAAGTAATTTGAAATCACAATTTTATATTGAATTTGAGTTTGTTCATTCATTTAGTATGTGATGGAGACAAAATTGCATGGTGAAATAACAACAAGGTGTATAGGAAACTAATTTAAATATGGATGGTGTCATTATTCTGTAACTATTACACTGTGTGGATTCAACATTTACTTAATAAGTTAAAGCAAAAAAAAAAGTTGTTTATTTTTACAGGGGGTTTACCACATCCATCCATCATCTTCTCCCTATTGGGGCCTGGAGTTGGGTCGCAGTGGCAACAGGCTAAGCAGGGCATTCCAGACATCCCTCTCCCCAGCAATGCTTTCCAGCTCTACCTGGGGGATAGGGTTAGGGATCCCAAGGCATTCCCAGGCCCAGTGAGCTCTGGGTCTGCCCAAAAGTCTCCTCCCAGTAGGACATGCCTGGAAAACCTCCAAAGGAAGTCCTCCAGGAGGCATCCTAATCAGATGCGCAAACCACCTTAGGAGCAGCGGTTCTACTCCGAGCTCCCTCCAGGTGTCCAAGCTGCTCACCCTATCTCTAAGGGTGAGGCCCAGACATCCTAAGAAGGAAACTCATTCAGCTGCTTACATCTGCAATCTAATTCTTTCAGTCACTACCCAAAGCTCATGACCATAGCTGAAGGTTGGAATGTAGATCTGGTAAATGGAAAGCTTTGCCTTACAGCTCAGCTCCTTCTTCATTACAACAGTCTGGTACAACACCCACATTACTGTACATGCCGCACCAATCAGCCTGTCAATCTCGTGCTCCATTTTGCTGTCACTCGTGAACAAGAGCCCAATACTTAAACTCCCCACCTGGAGGGTAGAAATTCCCCGTTTTCTGGCAGAGAACCGTGGCCTCAGACTTTGAAGTGCTGACTCTCATTCCGGCCACTTAAACAAATCGCCTCAGTACATGCTGAAGGTCATGGTACGATAAAGCCAACAGAACCATATCATGTGCAAAAGCAAGATGTGATTCTGAGGTTTCTAAACTGGTTTGGAAACTTCTGAATTGCGTCTTTGGAAAAAAAAAAAGAATCAGCCACCAGTGATGGCTGGCGATGAGGAAAGTAGCACTATACCTTTCCTGTGGTCAGCCTAACAATCACTTACTGTAGCCACAGTGACGTATGAATGAGATTCATGACTATAGCAATGCTGCATTTTACCTCTTAATCAACCTCAAGGCACCTTCTCTCACTCCACACACGCATTCAATGTATTAGCACTTCCTCAGTCTATTGACTTTCTTTCATTCTTGTGCATTTCATTTCTCTGCTAATCATTTGGATTCTGTTAAGTTTGTAAGACTACAAATTATTTGTAGTGCACTTGTCCGACTGCCGTCCATGTATTCTTTCCTCTCTTTTGCTCCTCCAGAGAAGTAGAGGAAGAGTTGGAGGTGGTGTGGCAGGCAGCAACCAGAGAGAACCAGCAGATGAAGGAGACTCTCCTGGACTCAAAGATCACTGCAAACCTCCACAGTTGGATCATTTCTGGCAGTGCCACTCCTGGCTTGCAGGTTCTAGATCAGACCACTACATCCACCCAGAGAAGGGCCATATTTAAATCAGACTCAGATCACCAAAACAGC
>JAJHUR010125974.1:0-11488 GCA_027495735.1 Lutjanus campechanus | reverse complement strand
TTTTGACAAGACACCCCCACAAATACTGACCATGAACCACTAACTACTTGTTACAGTCCAGTGAGATACCTCTGTCTCCCCCTCAATTCTTATCCTGATGAGAGCTCGAGATTTTCCTGCACAAATATATTAATTTGCTTGCTTTGTTCAAACATTATGCCAAATTTCTTAATGAGGAAAATCAGACTGTGTGTGCAAAGACAATCAGTGAGATTCTTCTTCTCACCCCTTTAATTGTCCTGCTGACAGACTGTGTGTAAACATCATGGAGAAACTTTTGGTGCTTCAGTCTCAGTGAAATAAAGAGAAATGTACATCTTCAGCACAGACAGAGTGAAGACTTCTGTGGTGTTTGAGCCAAAATGATTCTGTCTGGTTGAAATGGAGTCCAGCATCTTCACAGTTGTTCTCTGTTCTGCGCTGTGATTGATGGAGCAATTACTCCGTGAAATGGTACAGCATTATATCCTCCCTCTGCTCTTTATGTCAGACTCTTCAGTGGAACAGACCTTAATGATCATTGTTCTGCAGCCACACACTGTTTGAATCATCAAACACACACCAATACAACACAATCTAACAATTGAATGTGTATAGATGCACGTTTTTTCCTTCTTTCATAGAGGTAAATTTTAAAAACAAAATCAGCAATGGTCAAAATCTTAGATGGATAACATTCCTGTCAAACAGACATCTACAGTTTTCCTGTCAAATAAAAAAAATAATTTGAAACCTCTTCCACATACCAGAAGTTCTTTGCTCTCATGATGAATGAACTGTTGTGTTTCAGTCAGCAGACACTGACAGATGCACACATACTGCATGGATAACTCCAAATGTGAGGGCACACACACACACACACACACACACACACACACACACACACACACACACACACACACTCATATATACATGTAGTACCAACAAAGTGCATCCTGCTGTTTAGGTGGGTGGTAGGAAGTTGCTTGTAGTGATCATGTAAACAGGAGCGTCTGGTCCTGTCACAGGTGTCAGGAAACAGCCTGCATGCTGTTTGCAGCAGAGCAGAGAGAAGAGTTGGCCTTAACTCCCTGCAGACTCACAGATCCCTGAGAGTCACACACACTCTGGCTGCAGAGAGACTTTTGTAGAGAACAACATTTAGCAAAGCAGACAGAAAGCAGAGAGCTCCATGTATAGATAATGAAGACTGATTACTTTGTTGAATCCTTTGTTTACCATGTGATGGTTAAATATGATGAGGAACAGGGCTGACATTTAGTTCAGTTGGTAAAGCGTCCAACCCATGTATGGAGGCTGTTAGTCCTCTGCAGCGGCCGCTGGTTCAACTCCTGCCTTCGGCCCTCTGCTGCCTGTCATCCCCTCTCTTTCTGCCCTGTTTCTTGTCTACTTTTGTTTTGGAAACATTTAATTGTACAGTAGGTGACTGTCTATGCACCACTGTGAGAGATATGAGATGGAATTGTGATAGTCCATTACTGAGTTATTGTCTTTAAGTAATGCAAGTACTGCAGTGTAATCTGAGTATTTCAAGTAGGTGGTGATGGGTGAGGGGTGATGCAGTCATTGGTGTATAGGGTGAACAAAAAAGGGCTCAGGACACAACCTTGTGGGGCTCCCGTGTTGGTGATGGAGGGTGGGGAGATGGTACTGCCCCCTCTGGTGGATTGTGCTTGGTCACTGAGGAAGCTATGTATCCAGTGGATGAGGAGGGGTGGGACATTGAGGTGAAGGAGTTTCCTTATCATCTGGTGGCGCTGAATGGTATTGAAGGCTGAGCTGAAGTCAATAAAGAGGAGTCTGGCGAAATTACCTCGGGATTCAAGGTGCTGTAGGAGGGAGTGGAGAAGACATGCCACTGCATCTTCAGTCCCTCTCTTGGCCTTATATGTGAACTGGTTCGGGTCCAGGTGTGGTTTGACAGATGGGAGTATGATATTAAGAACCAGCTTCTCCAGGCATTTCATAGGTATTGGTGTTAGGGCAATTGGGCGGTAATGATTAGGTTCTGATGGGTGGGGTCTCTTGGGTACTGGAATGATAGTGGATGTTTTCCAAAGGGTGGGCACTGTGGCAGTTCTGTAGGAGTGCATGACGGAAGACAGCTCCGCTGCACACAACAACAAATTAGAAACCTTTAATGTTTAAAGTCCTTATATATGCAATCTGAGTGTATTTGAGAATTCAGCATGTAAGGGCTTTGTTATCTGTTGTCTTCCTGGTGAGAACTTCAAATGAGCCACACTGAATGCTTCATTTGATTTGAGGTCCTTTAAGTTTTTGGATCCAGTGTTAATTAGAGGCCAAATGAAGTGCGGCAGCACTCTCACCAAATCTCACTGCCTCTCCATGAACATTCATTTGAATCAAATGTTCACAAAATTATATATAGTATAATTCTATAAACTACATTGTGAATTATTTCAGCCTCCATGTTGGATATGTACAATATGTCAAGCATAAATGATACTTTTGACTTGAAACAAATAAATTCAATCTTTTTCCGTAGAGCTCTGTTGAAAGTAAGAGCCATTTTCTGTGTCAGGATACTTTCTTTTGAGCCATTCCAATACACTGCAGATCTCTTGATATTTTGCATGTTAACACGGTCAGGTTTACAAGGTGAGAGCAAAGAGAGAAAGATACAGTGAGGAAGAAATTACATAAGTCATCCTGAGGACAAACAGTAGAAGGCCTGAGTGACTCCACTTGACAGAGATTTATCTCTGAGTTTCAGAGGGTGAAATTCACAATTGATTTTCCCAAAGAAAGAATTCTCACTCTCTATCATTTCCTCAAGTACATGACACCATTGATGATCTGAGCAGATTCGTCCATGGAGAACATGAGAGATCTTCTGGTTAATGCACCGGGATGGGTGCACTTTAGGGTAAAACACACTCTCTGACCACCGATGCATACTTGTCCTTATAATTCTTCCAAACTACAATAAGCAAGTTGAAAGACACAGGTGAGTGCTGAGTGCTCCCTCAAAGCTGCTCCCTGCAGAGTAAAAAGTTTCATAGACCTGAATGAACATGAATTATGGAAGACGAGAAAAAAAATATATAATTATAAAAAAATTCCAAGGAAGTTAGTTTATGCAGGGCAGAATTGTTTCAGAAAAACTTGAATATGCTTTAATAAAATCAAGATAATTAGAAGTGAATACATAATGCAAATTATTAATGTGAATGATCAAACAAGTTATTAAGACTTACATCTGTGATTAGATACTATCCAACCAGTGAACACCTTCAGATATGCCACAGCCCCCAGAACATATCCTGTATTTAAGGACTCATCCGTATTCCAGGACTTTCTGTGATATTGAAGATGAACCTCATTCAACCTCTGATATTTTCTCTTTTCCTTTTGAGATGACATCTCAGCTGAAATCCACCCATTTTCATCATGAAATGATGGACATGGGTAGAGACTGTCATGTGTTGTGTGTTGAATTGTTGCTTGTTTGAGAAAATGAGGCTTTCAGCAATTAATTACATAGTTTATTGCAATAATTATTCAGTTTATATTTAATATCTCTTCACACATTGATGCCAGTCTAAGTATGGCACTATTAATGTGTCCCATGAGTCCTAGAGTGCAGCAGTCCTCCATACATCCACTACACAACAGGTTTTATTGCATGTCAAGAATAAATGTTATCCTCGGCGCAACAATTTTCATATATTTGTAGGATTTACCCCTTATTTTTAATTAATTCATTTTGTAGCTAACAATGTTTGTATGGACAGAGGAGTGATATATTGCCAGTGAAAACCATTGTACACATAATGGACAGGGGTTGTGGAAAAGGACTGATGTCAGATATATATTATTTCATCCTGACAGAAACTTTGACTTTGAAAGAAGTGACCGTTTTCTTCCTCCAGAGTGGAGCTGTCATGTTGGAGAAATATGCGGGTCAGTTCAGTTCTCTGTCACAGTTCACCAGGTTTAACAGCTCTGTGTTTGCTGTCACCTATCAGCTGGAATATGTTTCACATATCTGCTGGAGAAACTCTGTGCTGGATCAGACTGTGTGTTGGAGCGGGTTAGTGTGACAGGACAGATTGTCCATGAATGATTTTCCACCTCCTGCTTCTCTCAGTCTACACTGAACAATTACAGTCAGTTTGTCACTCTGACAGTGTAAAGACTCCTTTAGGCAGAAGATGAATGCAGGAATTCCTTGTGACATAAAGAAATTTGTAGCCAATCTGTGTCTTTCCTGCTGTCATAATCTGTTCATAATGAGACAAAGACACAGTAATTAAACCTCTGATCTGAAAAGACACAATGGATTTTCTATTATCTTCTTGAAGTGAAGGCCTGTCTACTGTTCATCCTGTCAGTGCTCATTGTTTTGCACTGTTGACATTGTGGTTGCTTGTTAGTTCTGATTAAAGTTGCTAATGTTGTGTTCTGTGTTGTTGAGACATGAAATTCAAAGCTTGAGATCCTCAGGCTCAGTTTCTTGAAGTGTTACAAAGGATTAGAGGGGAATAATTTAAATTTTGCAATAATAAGACATTTTTAGTTCAAACTAGCTGAAGGAACAACTTCTTGGTTAATCTAGCTGATATCCATGTTTCACCCATGATGTTGCTTCAGATACATTTCATATTGTGATCTCACTCACACTATTGTGTCTCTCTTTCCTCTCAGTCAAAGTCATGATCTGTTAGTGAACATCTTTCCTCAGCACAGTTAGGATTGTTTGAGTCTCCCATATGTAAGAGTCATTACCCTCCACAATGACTTTTGACCTTATTAGAAACTCAGGAGCTAAAACGTCCTCAACAAACTCACTTCATTTCCTCTGAGCTGCTCAGGCTGCTGCTGTAGGACTCTTTCAGACTAACTGGTACAGACAGCTGTGATATGGTTCTGGTTTATCTGCTAAATGAAGCTGACAGCTGAAGACAGAACAAAACAGCTGAGCTGAAAGGAAGTTCTACAGTAATAAGAAATGTCTTGTTACATGGACATAGTGCCAAATGTCGACCACCTTTGACTTCAACGTAAGCACGTGAATTAAACCACATGTTTTCATATCCTAATAGGTGCCTCTGTGTCTTCAAAAGGGAGTAATAATATTATACTGTAGCAGTGGTCACACATAACGAATTGGATTGCAAAGTATTTCACAGTTTTCAAAGAGCATTAATGACTGTTGTTGGCCCGCACATAATCAGAAGATTAAATTTTGGTACCAAAGTGAGTAACAACCATCCAATCAGTGAAACAGGCAAAACTCACCACAGAAAGCCATGAAAATGCTGTGTGTGTTGGCATGTGTGGCACAAGGTGGCAGCTTTTTAAAACACAAAGTTAATTCTAAAAATCACACTGCCATCTGATTT
Source organism: Lutjanus campechanus (assembly GCA_027495735.1). Classification (NCBI taxonomy): domain Eukaryota; kingdom Metazoa; phylum Chordata; class Actinopteri; order Lutjaniformes; family Lutjanidae; genus Lutjanus; species Lutjanus campechanus. Next base: position 6,119 of record JAJHUR010125974.1, on the reverse strand, counting down.
ACATTGCTGACATTAGCAGCACCTGTATGCAAACAAAGTCCCTGTTTTGTTATTGTTGAAGGTTCACTAAAACTTAAACCCTGAACAAAATGATAGAGTTTGGTCCTGTGGACACTATAATGAATGTGGCTGCAGAGGCAGCAGCACACCCAGCAAGGATTTTAAAAACAATTAAAATTATTGGTCTTTTTTTTGTCTTGTGTGTGTAGTCTTGATCCTTCTTCAGGTTGATGAGTGAATCCTCAGCTCTGTAACTTGGAATCAACTGAAACGTCTTGAAAACACACAAGTGATCTCCATCTAAGTGATTGTGCACGGATAGTAATTCAGTCTTATTGAAGGGATGAATACTCAGTCAACCAAGTATTGTGAGTGTGTGTATAACATTCAGCTACTTCAGTACAGACATTAAAGATTTTTACCCAATTAGAGTCTAAAAAGTCAAATTAGATCTACTTTAATTCTGTGCTGTAAAACAACATGACATGAAAACTTCCAAGGGGGCTGAATACTTGCACTGAAAGTGAAACTGCTTTCTGACCAGTTGCCTGAGAGAAGAATGCCATCACAATGTGATGACATAGTCGGTTTTAGAAACAGCTTCTAAAATAAGCGAGGTGTTTTCTCTCTGTTGGCGATTCTTAAACAAAGCTTGATAAGCAGTGGCAGTTATTTATATGGTAATTCACCACAGAAACACATCACACACACTTAGGATTCAGTAAACAGAAAATGAGATTTGCTCTTTGACTCCATATGTGGGTTTCTGTGTGTTTGTGCAAGTATGTGCTTTATCTAAATTCACATTATACTGATATTGAGTTGACTCTTTGCATCATTGGGAGGAGACTTGTTATGTGGCCACACATCAGATTTATGTCTGTGTTTCAGGCTATTTTTATCCAGACCAGTGTTTGCTGCCTCACAAACTCTCTACTTGTTAACTGAAGTGATTCAGTTACTCTGATAGTTAACAGCTGTGAGCTGCAGCCAATGGGACGTGGAGGGGAGGCAGCAGATGAAACACTGCTGCTTTGTTCAGTGGCCCAAGACCTGTGGCAAAATGTTGTGACTGTGATAACAACAATTTAAATAAAAAGTATTACTAAGTAGATGTGCAGACCTCCACCAGGGCCAAATACCCTTGTAACATTCACAAAAGTGAAAAATAAAAGCTCCAGTATAAAAAAGAAAAGTTAAAAGTAAAAAAAAAAAAAAAAAAAAGATGTGGTATGTAAATTTGTATTGTGTTTCATGATTAGTCAAGAACAGATTTTAGTGGAGACATTTCCTCCTGTCATGTAACAATTGGACAGTATTTTTGGACTTATTGTCATGGTGATCCCAAAAAACACTCATCTTTACATGAGCAATGTTTCCTTTTGCAAATACTGATCAAACTCAGCAGTGTTCATCACCGAAACTGTTCACATTCTAACTTTGTTAGCTGAATCTATTTTCCTTATCAGTCAGACAATAAGTTGGGAGGAAGAAAAGAAGTGAATGAAAGGAAGAAGACACATAAAATATGAGAAAGGTGTTGAAACAGATTTGAACAAAAGATCAACATCTGGAGACTAAATGGTCCTCCAGACAAAAAACACTGTTGTGGAAATTGTGGTTTAAGAATTTTAAAGCGATGATCAGAGGGGGAGAGATGGAGAGATTAAACAGGGGAACAGATAAAGACAGAATAAAGGAAATGTGCTGAAAGGCAACAAAGAAGAAAAAAGACAACATATAAATGATTAGAGTGAAAGATAAAAAAAGAAAAGAAAATAGAAACTGAAGAGAGACAAAATATTTTTTTAACCTTGTTTGGCTCCTTCATTCATGGTCAGTTCATGGGCTACTCCAGGGCTCTGCTGGATTAAATTCAGTGTATTCAGAGATGCTTTAAATGAATAATTCCACTTAAGATCCACCAGCAAGGACGAGACATCCAGACTGCATCAGATCTCTCACATTCTGACAACAAACCAAGCTCCTGTTAATTAAATCTGAATTTTAATCTTTAATTTTACTTTCAATCTTCATTCAAACACAGTGCTGATGATTTTAACATCACACACTGACTTACAGACGTGTGTCAGTGATAATATGATGTGTGCAGGAGGGTCGAGCTCAGTGCTGATTAACAGAGGCTGCTGAATTCTCCTCCATCTGTCCCTGACACAGATAGTCTGACACTTCACATATATTCTAACGTTGATGACAACAAGCATTTTGTCTTCCACTGGTGATTGTTGTAAACCTCCATTTCTGTCAGTAGGACACCTTTACCTTCATGTAAGTAGAACAACAAATATAGATTTGTAACATTTTGCTTTATTTATTGTGATGTTGTATCTCATATAATGTGCTTTGGCAATAGTATGTTTAATTATGGCCTTGCCAGTAAAGCCTCTCTGAGCTGATTTAATTCAACATTTATCTTGTAGAGTTCATGTTAGTGTTGTTGGAATACAAACTGAGTCCAGACTTGTTATAATGTCAGTATTTCGTGCCAGGCTCAGAGTCTTTGTGAGATCAGTAAACACAGAAAAGCTCATCTCCACACAGCCACTGACTTCAGTTGGGCTGATTTATTTATTTCAAACATGTTAGACATTATAATGATGTTAATGTGCTGTGAATAATGAAATGTTTTATGTAGTAGCAGTATTTCATCTCTCTACTCTGTCACAAGTCTGCTCATGGTCAGATAGAACATCTCTTCTTCTACTGTTCTTCAACATGGCCTTCATGTCACTATCAATCCAGGAGCAACAAAGCAAATCCATCATCAGTCAGTTTCTGTGTGCAGAGCAGAGGACTGTGACAATATTGTGCATAAAATGCATTTGAAAAGCAGAGAGAAGAAGGTCATTGTGATTCAGGTTGTGGTATTTAAGTGGAGAGGAGACTCTCAGCAGTCACACTGCATCAGCATCTTGTTATCCATTCTTATTATTCCATGAATGAATTTTCTGGTTATTCAGCCTGACCTCTTCTTGTCTCTCAGAGGTAAAGATGCCATCCATTACTCTTCATAATACAATCCATTTAACATATTGTTAAATCAAAGTGCATTTCTGCTGTTCAGATGGATGACTTGTTCTGGCACTGAACACTGAGATGCACATTATGTTAAAACACAATGTTAATATATGTACATACATGTAACTTTATTTACAGCATTGCAGATGTGCATACACTTCAGGTGAATGCTAAAAAAGTGTGTATTCTCCTCCTTCTTTGTAGTTACATAAACTCATTCAATAATATCAGATGCAAATTGCAATTCTTCATTATTTACAGTACAAATGATGTCCCTATAAGTTTCCAATTATTTTATAAAACTCCAGCCACAATCTGGACCTGATATTACAGAGACACACTGTTGTGGCCTCCTGACCTGCTCTGTCTGTCCCGTTTGTCCTGCTGACATGTACAGCCAGTTTAGCTTCTTCCAAGAGAAAATTTAGTAGCTGCCACTTCACTCTGTTCATCCTTTTTTAATTTGTCCAAATTAAACTGGTAAGAAAATGTAGATCAGTCTCATTACACGTCACCATTTACATTCCCAAAGTCGGAGCATCACAAGGAAGAAATACTGGAACAATACTCAGCATGCTTCATCATGAATATTATCAATATAAATGGGCGTTTGTGTGGTTGTAAATTATCAGAGAATTAACTGAAGAATCCAGTAGAGACAAGAAAACCTTGTTTGTACCCTAAAGCTACAGAAATTCTCATCTTTAAACCAGAATAGTCAGTGAACACTGTGTTGTCTGATGCATCAGTCCTGATCTGACCTCTGTGAGTTTCAGGATGTGATACAGCAGAGACTGTGTCTCCATGCAGTCAGTCAGTCAGTTTTCTCTGTGTGCTGCTGTGTTAGTATGAAGCCTTGGTGTCAGTCACACATCAGAGTGAATGAAGGTTGTGGAGCTGCTGTCTCACTCTGCTGCTGGAGCTCTGACTTCTCTCTCCTCAATCTGCTCTCATCTTGTGAGTTTGAAAGAGAATCAGACAGAGAAACAAAATCGTACATGATAGTCACTCCATCTATATTTGATGGTCTCTGTCTGATGAATTTGAAGTTTCCTGACACGTCTTTTAAAAAAAATCATTTGTCTTTGTTTAATATTGCAGTCCAATAGGATGTGTGAGTGGAAGCTGCAGATTATAGACAGAGACAGATGGTTTATTCAAAGCAGTGTTGATGGAGTATCTGGTTATCTCTGATATATACAGCCAGAAATTACTCACATTTAAGTTCACACATCCCTAAGATCACATTTTTGTAGTTTAATAATCATTCTGGTGTTTCAGAACAGTGACATTAGGATTGCATCCTGCCTGATTCGGTCCATTTTATTTTGTATCTGCTCAACAATATAATCAACTGTATAATATACCATATAAAATTTTTTAAGAAGGTTTCATGAATTTAAAGGACTCATACAAAATGTGCCCAGATGTACTTCAAGACCACATTAGAAGGTCAAGAAACAAACACTTACTGTATTACATAAATGTGCGTATGGATATTAAGTGATAAGTGAAAAGATTGGCTTCCTTTACAAAAATAAAACTAGCTTCCCCCTGCTTTGCAGGAGAAGAATTATAGAGTCAGTATTTCTGTCAGTTTTAGACTATGGCGATGTCATTTATAGGCATGCTGCCCCTACACTTAAATCTTTAGATTCAGTTTATCATTCTGCTCAATGCTTTATTACTGGTGATTCTTATGGTACTCACCATTGCATCCTGTATGAGAAGGCTGGCTGGTCTTCTCTCTCAGAGAGATGAAACAAACACTGGTACCTATTAATTTATAAAGCCCTTATTGGTAAATTACCACATTATGTCTCATCTCTCCTTGTTCCATCAGTCAGCACTTACCAAACACGATCTCGTGATTGTCTCACACTTCATGTACCCAAAGTCTGCTCAAAATCTGGTAAAACTGCTTTTGAGTTCCATGCACCGGACACATGGAATAGGCTGCAGAGTACCTTAAAAATTGTCAGTCTTATTAGTTTCCAGCAATATAAGAATGTTATTTTAAACCTTCCCAAAGCAGAGTGTAACTGTTTCTAAGTGATGATTTTTTTCTGTTTATTTTTTATGGTCCTATCTTGCTGGTTAAATATCTGTTCACACAACAATTTCATGTGGTCTTATGTGGTTTAATGCTTAAATTCCTTAATACATTTATTTATTTGCTGTATTTATTTATTATGACCTGCTGTTTAATTGATTGCAATTGTCTATATTAATTGTCCAGGAATGTTTTAAATTTGTTCTTATTATGCTTTAAATGGTGTATAATCAGGTCTCTCTTGCAAATGAGACTCTGTCTCAATGGGACTTACCTGATTAAATATTAAATAAATAAAATACACATACATGCCACATGCTGAATTTTCATACAGACTGGTCCCTGAATTTTCTCTCACTGTTCTATTGTGGAGAATGTTCTATAAATGAGCTCTGCCCTTTCTGTGTGGTTTGTTTACATGTGTGAGTCGACCAACACCAGCAGCCTCCAACACTCTGACAAAATGTGTCGCTGCACTGAGACATCACTGGAATGAAATTAGATTTCATGGTTCTGAAGTGGACTAATATTTCCAGATGGGCAAAATATAATGTGAAAAATAAATGGTATTTTTCTTTCATTTTGATCAAAATCATACATTCTTTATTCATTTTCTTCTAAATGTTGCACACAGATGAGAATTCAATAACATGTGTAGTTACTTTAATGATATAAGAGTGATGATGTTTTGCCACTGGCAGACAGACAGTACAGTTCCTCCTGACCTCCTGACCTCCTCCTCTCCTGCTTGTTTTTTTCTCTTCTTCTGCCACCTGCTCTTTCATTTCCCACTCCTCTACTCTCATTAAAATGTGAAACACTTTTAAGTGTTAATAAATGTGCTGCTGGTTTTACATGGAATAATGTACTAATGAGCTGATTATGCATCTGGTTGTAGCTCAGCAGAGACAGTAAGTGGCCCAAAGGTTTGATTATCAGGCTGAAGAGCACAAGGTTGATGATCAGACTTCCAATGACCAGATGAGATTGTGTGGGTGGGAAAGAAACCAACCATTTAGAAAAAAAA